>WNWU01000034.1:4040570-4058491 GCA_012654045.1 Ptyas mucosa | reverse complement strand
ATATATATATAATGCTCAGTTGAAAAAAAATATATGGGGAGGAGAATTGCTGAAGATATTTGTTCCATACTTCTCACTGTGGAGTTGAGAAAGTAAAGATAAAGCTAAATTTCTTATTCCTTTACCTTTATTCTTCTACCAGGTGATGAGAATTGCAAATAATATAGTTGGAAGCTGTCAAAGTCTAGCACTATCAAAATGACAGTGGAATGAGGCATGGGAAGGCAAACGGCATTATTTAAAAAAAAATCACTTGAATTGAATTTTAGAAAAATCACGCAGAATTGGCTTGATGATAAAACGTCTTTCAATGCAACAGCATAGAATACCCTCTCCCTATTTGAATGGATCCTTCCTTCCTCAACACAGAGAATTTGAAGCACTACCTGGGGATGATTCTAATTTTCTAAAGATGCCGCTTTGCCCTATTTTAACCTTGAAATAGACAAAAAAAAATAATAATAATATTCTGGATGAGAGTCTCCAGCCAACTATTAATGTGCGATGAAATAATTATTGATAGTAAAGACATTCTAATGCAATGCTTGCTAGGGAATTCTAAAAATTGGAAGTCCAGACATGTTTAAAGTTGCCAAGGTTGAGAAATGCTGCTCTAGTGCGTGGATAACACAATTTCAGATTGATGTGACCTGTTTATGTTTTTGTTATTAGAATTAGCTTTATTAAATTAAACTGGCTGCAAAGTGGTCATTCAGGAATCTACTATAACAGGGGTAACTTGCGACAACATGTTGTCATCACGCGACGTATTGCAATTCCCCCCCTTCGCTAAACTGGAGGTGGGCGTGGCCAGTGCATGATGCATCCAGCCTACGGGCCACAAGT
This sequence comes from Ptyas mucosa, assembly GCA_012654045.1. Classification (NCBI taxonomy): domain Eukaryota; kingdom Metazoa; phylum Chordata; class Lepidosauria; order Squamata; family Colubridae; genus Ptyas; species Ptyas mucosa. The sequence goes on along the minus strand of WNWU01000034.1, from coordinate 4,057,645 downwards.
TTGACACTCCTATACTATAAGAAGCCATATATACAAATACCAGTCAGGTGGGAGTCATGAAAGCTGTTGTTGGCTTTTAAGAAGAGACTGGACGACCACTCATTTGGAATGATATAGGGCAGTGATGGCTAACCTTTTTGCCATCATGTGCCAGGAACGGGGTGGGTGGGTGTCGCTACCCCTGCGCATGTGTGCACAACTCCCCCACACTCCCATGGCATGCGATGGCACGGTAGGCCTGATTTTGCTCTCCCCAACCTACAGAGCCTTTCTAGGACTCTGGGGAGGGCAAAAACAGCCTCCCCCCCCGGGAGGTCCTCTGGAGGCCGAAAACAACTTCGGTGGGACCAGAAGTCCCGTTTTTTGCTGTTCCCAGCCTCCAGAGCCTTTCTAGGAGTCTGGGGAGGGCAAAAACTGCCTCCCCCCTGGAGGCCCTCTGGAGGCCAGAAATGGCCCGTTTGCCAACTTCTGGTAGGCCCAGAAGGCCCCAAAATCAGCTGGCCAGTGCACGCATGCCCGCTGGAGCTGAGCTCGCACGCCCACCAATATGGCTACGTATGCCACAAGTGGTCTGCCATCACAGGTATAGGGTATCCTGTTTGAGCAGGGGACTGGACTATAAGACCCCCAAGATCACTTCTAACTCTGTTATTCTGTGTTCTGTGTCATGAAAGTTATCAAAGTCTGCATGAGGTATTCATGTTAGATGCACTGATTATTTTTCTACCATCAGTAAACTTTGGAAGTGGAAAATAACTTTAAAAGTATGTAGCGTACTTGAAATTGTCTGCATTACAGCCACGTATGCTCTCTCCTTCACATGGATTTATAATAAATTCATATTGATTTTCTTCGTGCAGCTGCTGAAAATATACTTCATCGTAGACGTTTCATAGTACTTCCATTATTATCTGTTCATTTATAGGAATAATAACTGTTGGGTGTTTTTTTTAATCTTCTTTAGAAATATTCTTATCAAGGACTCAGTGGCTCAATATACACATTAGCCATAACTCAACCCAATCCCAAAAGTCTGGGAAAGCATTTGTAACCAGAGCAGTGATCAGGTAAAAGGAGGGTACCAGAGGAGAATTTTCCTATGATCTAAATTAAAACCCAAACCAGTAAAGAAAAGCGGGTGGAAGAAATTCTAGGGAATAAAAGATTTACAAAACAGGGGGGCAAAACACTTAATCAATTGGGGATATTCAGCATTTGGCAAACTTATTAGGTTTGATCAGCATTTTGTATACTTAACGGAAAGATAACTTTATTGTCATTTTTAAAAATATGTACAACTTATGGCCACAACTGGGATCAGAACTTCCATTGCTAAGTCAGCCAATCGATAAGTGAGTCACGCTTGACTTTATGACATTTTCCCATGTTCATTAAACAAATCACCATGGTTGTTAAGTCAAGCATATAGTTATTAAACAAATCTGGCTTCCCCTCATTGACTTTCCTTGTTGGAAATGGCTAGAACATGGATGGCAAACTCGTGGTATTATGTTGCCGTCACGTGACGTATTGTGATGTTTTTTCCCTTCACAGAGCTGGAGTGGGCATGGCCTGCGCATGACGCATCTGGCCCATGGGCCACCAGTTTGACACCCCTGGGCTAGAAAGTCACAGGTGGCAGTCATGTGATCCTGGGATGATGCAATCTTTATAAATCCATGCTGTTTGCCAAGGGCCCAAATTTTGATCATGTAATAGCAGAGACACTGCAACAGCCATAAGTGCGAGTACAGGTCATAAGTCACTTTTTTTCAGTGCCATCAAATGGTTATAAGTCAAGGACCACCTGTTTAATAATAATGAATGATTTTCAAAGGCTGAAGATCTATTTGTGCAACCATCTGGAGTATCCAAGGAAACTTTTGCATTCCCTTCTCTTCTAGATTCATGTTTGCTTCCCATTAGGGGAAAGAGGCTGCAAGGGTAGGGGCCAGTGGTGGGCTGCTGCCAGTTCAGACCGGTTCAGGCAAACCGGTAGTTCTGACAATCAGTGGCCCCGCCCAGCAGCTCCCACCCTATCCTGTCCTGTCCTGTATTTCCTTCTTTGTGGCCCAGCTGATTTGCGCAGCACAGCTGATTTCCATGCCTCTGCTGTTCTTACCGATGTTACCTTAGAAGGTAAGCAGCTGAGCTTCAAATTGCTGTATTTTTAATGAGCACGGGAAGCCCGTGCTCACAGACCAGTTGTTAAGCCGGTTGCAGCCCACCACTGGTAGGGACTGAGGAAAACAGAAAACAGGGAGAGAATTAAACCGTTATTCCCTTATCAGTCATATTTTTCCCTGTCCTGCAAGTGCTTGTGATTTCTAGCCTTTGTGTCTTAGTTTGAAGGAAAAGAAGAACAAAGGCAAATCAAATTCAGGACAGGAAAAAAGTCTTGCCTGTGTTACAAACCCCTCTCCCTTTCAGGTTCACAACGGAAATGATACCCATCTCAACAAATGGATTTTATTTTACATCTGCCTGCCGGTCATGTGTGTGTGTGTGGATGCAGTTAAAGACGTTAAGCTTGTTAGTTGGAAAGGGAGAGCTCCCGTCCTTGCCTCAGTTCCTGCCCATCTAGCAGTTTGAAAGCATGCAAATGCAAGTAGATAAATAGTTTTCACTTTGGTGGGAAAGTAACAGCATTCCATGTGCCTTGGCATCTAGTCCTGCTGGCCACTTGTCCATGGAAATGTCTTCGGACAAAGTTGGCTCCCTTAGTTAAAAATTAGAGATGAGCACTGCCCCCTAGAGCCAGACATAACTGGACAGGAAAAACCTTTAGTTTTATCTTTAAGAAGAAAAAAGCCTTCAAAAACAATACCATGTTTCCCTGAAAATAAGACCCTGTCTTATATTTTTTTGAACCCCAAAATAAGCGCTTAGCCTTATTTTTGGGGAGGTCTTATTATTTTGGGGTGTGTGGAGCAAGACGGGGCTCCTCTTGCCGTCTTACCTGATTTCCAACTATGTCTCCCTAACCCTAACCAGAGGAAATGGCGGAAACTGGCTGCGCATGCATTTAAATATTTTTGGGGAGAGCTTATTTTCAGGGGAGGGTTTATTTTCGGGGAGCGCTTATTATCCGGGGAGGTCTTACTTTCAGGGAAACAAGGTAGGTATGTGTTCTGGGTATAATACATGCATGTTGGTAGGAGCCTGAGTGGCCTAGGAGGCTAATGCAGCATTTAACATCCAGCTGCTGCAATTACTGTGAGTTCAATTGTCACCAGGCTCAAGGTTGACTCAGCCTTCCATCCTTTCTAAGGTGGGTAAAATGAGGACCCAGATTGCGGGGGCAATAAGCTGATTGTATAAAAAATATACAAAAAGTATGAAGGCTATTGCTTAATGCATTGTAAGTTGCCCTGAGTCTCCGGAGAAGGGCGGCATATAAATAAAATTTAAAAAAAATAAAAATGTACAAAGCAGGCTTAACAAGTCAGTTCATTATCAAATTCATTTATGCAACATGTGAAACTTGGTTAGACACAGTCTTTTTTCTCTCTGTGCCGCTTAATTATTTGAATTTAGCTTGCTTATGGTTCAGTGTATTCTGCAAAGCCAGAAAAGAGGCTGTTTTAGTATCTCCAGTAAGACACTGTGGGAGCATAGATACTGGCTGTTTCTGCTTCACATTTGTAAAACCAGAAACCAGCACAATACCCTTGAGATTACAGTGAATTAGGATAAAAGGCATTAGAATACAACATACCCCAATGGCAGCTAGTTTAGAGCTTGATTTTTTTTTTGAGAAGAATAGTATTTTGGATAGATTGCAGTAAATCATCCCTATTGCTGTGAAAATGTTATGTTTGTTTTCATCAGAAAGGAATGGAATATCTAGCGTGGAAAAGGAAGCAATATTTGAAGGAAGTTTTTTCCTTTTAATATCTTTTCTTTACCCACACTCTTACCCACTCCTCCCAAAGCAACTGGAGAAAGACAGTGTCAGGAAGAAAAGATTTGAAGATTAAAACACTTAGTTTTTAAAATGGCACAATTCTGTATGGTTCCCCATTTTCATATCCAGAGGAAACTTCTTTGAAATCCATTGAGGTATTTTAAAAATTCTCTTTTCAAGTATATGTGCCTATAGTAAAATATAGTGACATGTTGCCGTAAAATATTTCAGTACAGTTTTTCTTATAAAATGGGTGGAAATTAACATGAGAATCCCATTATAGCATGTAGACAGCATTCAGATATAGAGTAAACTGCCTCCTTGTTATGTCATCACACTTTGCTATAGATGGCTGTGAGATCATTCAAGGCAGAACATTGGAGGTGGGACTGTGAGGTCTTTGGTGCAGTCTCAGCTTGTAGACATTTCTTTGCCAAAATAGGTAACATCATCAATGCTAGGTACCATCATCAGGCACTGATGATGTTATCTAGTTTGGTGATGAAACGTGAAAATCACCAGCTGAGAGATACAGTTTAACTGTCAGGGTTCCAAGTAATATCCCCAATGAAAAAAAGACTCTGAGGCTCAAGATTCCTGAAAGTTCCATTTTATTAGAGATGTCATATTGGCACATCTGGGAAAACCCAAATCTGAAAGTTTCCAGGTTTTCCCCATCCAAGTGAAAGTTCAAGTCCTGTCCATCACATGGCCCAATCATACACCGTCCCAACTGGAGATGCCTCCCAGTCATCTGACTCCAGGTACCAGGGCAAGGCGTCCTTGACTATCTGAGAAAGGAATGTTATTTTGAATATATATCTCCCATACTCCATACAATCCCCCCTTCCATTTTCCCACAGTAGAAATTATGACAGGCCTGAAGGCCCACTATAAAAGATGGCTTCCAGGCCTGACATTAACCCTGAACTACAAATATTTTCTTTGTGTTGGTGTTGGGGATAGAAGACAAGAGTAATGTTGGCTTCTACCTTCCATTGAGGGAAGGAAACAATGGGATATGTTACAAGATGTGCTGCAGTGTACTTCATATGCTCTTCAGAATCCTAATCAGCTAAGAGTCCAAGAAAAAAAAAAGGGAAGGAAAGAGCAAATTATTTATTCAGTAAAAAACAAGGAGAGTAGATGTGGTGCTTTCAATATGTAACAATAACATTGTTCTCACAGCTGGAGTTAACATCGTTGTATCTTCTTGTTCTTATAGTCCACAACAGAATATCTTTATTCTTACAACAAGGACCTGAATTGCTTTGGTTCTCCTTCATTGCCAAAGCAAAGATTTTATAGCCATTTAAACACATTTGCATAATGATCAACCCTCTGAGATTACAGCAGTTTCGCAAAAGAACCCAAGAGTTGATTATATGCTAAGAATTGTCCTGGTTTTCAAAATGATACCAAAGGTAAGCACATTTTTGGAGGAGACTTTGAAACCAAGGGCATGTATTTAATTGTACAAGGGCATCTTTTGAAGTGCAAATGGTTCCTCTAGACAAATATTTCTAAGGACTCTGAATGGGGAGTCCTCACTAACTAAAGGAGGGAAAGAGGAAGAATTTAATGTTTGCTCGCCAAATTTAGTCCTCAGGATCAGGAAGGGGCTATTTTTCCATCCCCAGGGGCCTGTATAATTCTTCCATGACAAAAATGCTTTATAACACGGCTTGATTTCCCACAGGAAAGAGCTGGAGCGTAAACAGATGCCTATTTGAATTCAGTTCAATTTTGTGCCCTTTGTTTACAAGCATGATGAGTTGTTTATCTTCTCTATTTCCCATCTGGAACAGATTCCAGTCCTGACAAAATTCCTATGTTTTCATAGCTTACTTTAAGAAAGGCAGGAAGATGCAGAAAATGCTAAACATTGAGGGCAACTAACCAACCCTTTAAAAAATCCCAATCATGTCATTGTGCAAGATTGTAAAAAATGCACCTTAAGATACTAACTTAATTGACTTTACAATCAGTAGGTTCACCCCAGCATTGTTATGAGCAAAATATTACATGCTCTCTGTGCTTATTATGTACGAAGGCTTCTTGAACCCAACACTGGAAGTCATTTCAACAACAGGCCTTAACTCCCTACCATGGTCAAAGTGTTCCTTGTATTGCTAGCATTTCAAGGTAAGCCTATTCATGAGAATTATCCATATGCCAGAGTTGATGCATCACTGCTGGAAAGTATTTCTTGAAGCCTATGACATTCAAACTATGGAGCTGGCACTTCAGAGGAAGAATTTTAATGCCAACATTCCTAGGAAGATAAGAGTCATCTTTCAACCGTCACTCAATATTTGCCAAACTGAATGAAAATTCCTAAAACAGATCCCAAAGTTTTTACCTAGCAGGATTTAAGATGAAGATAGTCATCATGTCAGATAGCACCATTCTCAGAACATCACCAAAAGTATGATTCTCCTCAAGTCTTATGAGGTGGAAATGTCATGTACAAAAGCACCATGTATGGAGGGAAAAAGAAATACAAAACCAAAGAGTGAGGAAAGTTGACCTTTTTCAGATGTTATGCCTTCCAAAAACTGTAGGTGCTGACGGCAATGGGAGTTGGAATCCAACAATTTCTGGAAAGCTGCAGGTAAATTTGATTCAGTCTGTGATGATGATAAAAGTCACTGAAGTGGCTGGTGAATTACCCTTGGTAGTGAACTACAATTCATATCATCACTGGCCATTATCATTGGTCAGATTCTCCATCCTGACCAAAGGGCTCACAATCTACTTCAGTGTCTGTGTGGTTTGTGAATGGCTAGAGGTGGATAAAGAAAGTATTCTGTGATTAACTTCCTATTTAATTTCCATTTGAAATGTTATTTTATATCTCTCTTATGCTAAAAGCTATTGGATTTATTGTAGAATCTGTTGAACTGAGGTTCCACAACTATTGATGGTCTATGCTTTCAGTTCAGAGTTCAGTGTTTTCCATTGATTCAAAGAGATGAAAAAGTGAAGAGCTGAAATATACATGAAAAAAATAGGGGAAATGTAGGTGATAGATTTGCCAATGCTATTGGCATTATATAAAATCTTTTATATGTTTTTCTCTGGGTTTATTCTAATATTTATTTATATTTACTAATCAAAATATATAGTTCTGTGACTCACAAGAAGTGCTTCTGAGTGTGATGTACAATAGTCATATATGCAGAATTGCACAAATATAGGTTTGGCAATATTCTTTTCCTAGCATTCATGAGATTGCAAGTAATTCTCTATATACCTGTAATTTGAAGAAATGTGCACATTTTTCTTTGTGCTGATGGAAAAAGGCAGATTTTAAGTGAGCTGTATTTTAGTTTGTGGCAATCATGAATTAGGAAATTTCAGTGTAAACTGAATGAAATTTCTTCTTTCTCTATTTTATATCACTCCATAGATTAATCAGACTTGCCTTTTGAAATATAAGACAAAGATGAGACATGACAGAAACAAGCACATGTGTTGTTGGGAAATAATGTCTTTTCTTTTCCTTCAAATTTTAAATCCTGGGTGAAAAGTTCAGGGGGCTAATTAGTCTACTTTTCATCTTTGGAACTATTCTTTGAACTGACATGCTGCAGCTTTGTTGTTCAGGGTCTAAATAGCATGGCATTTTCAGGAAGTCTAACAGCCCCTCCAGGCATCGAGTTCTGAAAAGAGTGGAAATATAGTACCAACTGAAGAAAAAAGAAGTCTCATATTTAGAAACTGGTTAAAGCTGGTGTTAAAGAAATATACTTTCCTAGGTTTAAGGTTGACATCAGTCTGGTGGTCGCTTTGGACTTGCAGTTCCTTCTCAAAGAGCAGGTGACAACTATGGCTAAGAGATTAATCTTCTGCACCAGTTGTGTTTGTTCATGGAAAGGCGGTTCTTCAGACAGTCATTTATGCCCTAGTCGCCTCATACATGGATTATTTGGGGCAACAAATGTATTTAATATGTGACACCACTGCAAACTGCACCTATGCCATTTCATCATTTATAAATCCTTCCATGGCATAGAGTCCAGTGTTTGAGAGATCACCTATCTGCAAGATTTCTGCCCATCCGGTAAGTTTTGATAGACAGGGTATGGCTCATATTTTTTTGATTAAATAATTATAGGGATCAATGAATTATCTATTCTCTGTTAGCATCCCAGCCAGAGATGGCTTCCATCTTATGATGTTGAGAAAGACATATTTTTCTAGGTCTTAGGCTACTGTGGTTCTTGAACCCTTGGGAGAGATTGTTGGTGTGTGTAGTTTATCTTCTGGATAAATGTGAGCTGTATCTTTGTATTTATTGTTGTTTTTTTAAATTGCCAGCTATCCAGAGCAGAGGTGGATTTTAGCAGGTTCTGACCAGTTCAGGAGAACCAGTAGCGGAAATTTTGAGTAGTTTGGAGAACCGGTAAATACCACCTTTGACTGGCCCCGCTCCCATCTATTCTCTGCCTCCCGAGTCCCAGCTGATCGGGAGGAAATGGGGATTTTGCAATAACCTTCCCCTGGAGTGGGGAGGGAATGAAGATTTTACAGTATCCTTCCCCTGCCACACTCACCAAGCCATGCCCACCAAGCCATGCCACACCCACCAAGCCACGCCCACAGAACTGGTAGTAAAAATTTTTGAAACCCACCACTGGTCCAGAGTTGTTGCGAATGAGATGGCCTCTAACTTGTATCTATATGTGTGTCAGCGACCTAAGTTGCATTTTTTCATCGCTGCCATCATCATAGAGAAAAGGAAAAAAACCCCGGACTTTGTGTTTGAGAATGAAATTTATTTGAGATTACGCCGAAACCTGACAATGTGTTAATGAATAAATACATAAATTGTGACATGGATAAGTATGGAATTAATGGAATCTACCAGTATTGAAATATTTTCTTTTCAAAATTTATATGTATTCTTGGTGCAGATGTCCTTAGTACTGCTCTGCTGACTTTAATGAGCCAAGACAGTTTGAGATAGTATGAGCCATTTCATAAAAGTAAGAAAGATTGCTTTAAACTGGCAACTACTTTGGTCAGTGCTGAAGAATAATCTTTCCACTTCTTCCTCCCATTAAACAAGAGCCTGTATACCAGTATAATATCTATTCATTTTGTTGTGACCTCACAAACACTTTAATACTGGGTGACTGCCCAATTCCCATTCTTGTCGGCTCAATTCCTTCAGGAAGGAGAACAAATTCCCCTTGAATTAAATTTGTTTATTTATTTGAACTATTTATATGGCCCTTTATCGCAACAACGAGTTATAGCAGAAGCAAACACTAGAGAGGGATCTACACAGTTGGAGTGCCTCCAAAAATTATTGTCAAATGGCACTTTTGAGACAAGAGGAGGACATGATTAACTGAAGAGTATTTTTCATCTTAACTATAATTAAATACATTCAAATAAAATTACTTTTCAAGTTAAATCAGATTTGGGTTTAGTTATGTATGGTCCCTTCTTGGAGGGTGGTTTCCAGTATGCCAGTCAATTGCCACGTGATCCTTGACTCCAAAAGACTACATATCTGCGCATTAAAAGGCTAGGGTACTGCTGCTTAGAGGAAACAATGGGAAAAGTTGCATGAGTTTCTTTTCCTTTTTTCCTTTTCTTTTTTTAAAAATATATTTTTATTATTTACATATAAATATATTGAATACAGTGTGACGGTCCTGGCATTTCACTTGCCATAAGAATCAAAGTGAAGACAAATAACATATATGCTACTTAAACAGTGCTAGTGTCTTACAATTATTTTTGACCATCATATTCATTCTAATACAACGATACATTTATAGTATCTCATTCTAGGTCCGCCAAGCCTAATTTTTTCATATTCCGACTTCCACCTCGTGCTTCTAGCCATTGATAGAATCTATTCCACATGTCATAATATTCTGTCTCTCCTTTGTAACATTTATTTGTAACGTTAGTTTGTCCATTTCTGCACAGACTAATATCTTCCTTATTATCTCTGCTTCTGAAAGGGTGCATGAGTTTGTTTTCAAGACAAGGGACGTGCATGATCCATTTTACATCTTTGTAATCCTCAGCAAAGTTAAAAGTTCATTTGAAAACAAAACGAAATCTTCCCTCTCTGTGTTCTGTCCCAATTAGCCCAGAAACCAGGTTAGCAAGGAAACTTCACTCTCAAATGCTCAGCGAACGACCGGACAAACATGTGTTGTTTCCTGCAATGTTTGCCAGCTGTGTGCAAACTTAAATAGGCTAAGGGAGTGGCTAATTAGCCCCAAGCCTTACACTCGAGGAGACCTCCTCCTGAGTAGCCACTCATGCCTTTTGGTAGCCCTGCGTGCTCGTGCATTGAGAAGAGGCTCCTCCACTTCACTCTCTTCACTTGAAGGAGCTCTGGAGGTTCTGAAGGCCCTGGCTGAGTCTCTGCCTCTGGCACCACATCTTCTTCAGCCTCCTCGCTGTCCAACTCGAGCGCTGGCTGCACAGGCTTCTGGCACGACACCACACCAGCCTCCTTGTCGTCAGGATCAGCCACAATCCACGCAGGACGCTGGCAGGCCACAACACTCTATGGAGAAGGCCAATACAGAAAGACGTGTATAGTGGGGCTGGCTAGATTTGCTCCCTGGAGGGGATCTCATGGAATTCTAGTCCAGGAGTGTCCAACCTTGGTAAGTGTTGGCAGTTGGGGAATTCTGGGAGTTGAAATAGTCTTTTCCTTATTGAAGAATAGCATACCACAATTTTTAACAGAAAACACATTCATATAATATAGCTGTGATGGCGAACCTATGGCACACCTGCCAGAAATGGCACGCAGCCCACTCTGCTGGCCTGTGCGCTGTTGTCTCAGGTCAGATCTCTATGGCGTTTCTTTTGTGAGCTTCTGTTTCCCTGCAAATGACAAAACAGAAACTCACAAAAGAAAAAGATCTTACCTCTTGCCGCGCTGCCGGTGTTGGGATGCCCCGCCTCCCACCAGCTAGTTGGTCTTCGGGTCTCTGCTGCGCATATGTGCATGTCCGTGCATTCACATGCATGTCCATGCATGTGCGTGTGCACCTTTCAGTTTGGGCATGTGCACACGCAGTTTGAGCACTCGGTGTCTAAAAGGTTTACCATCACTGTGTATAGTATTCAGTTTCTCCATACAAATATCTAAATAATTATCAAACAATTGTTCTTTCAGTGCTTTCAACAGGGTGCTCCAAGATTTCTGTATATGTGAAAATTTTCATGAATTATCTTCTTTTTTTCCTTACCGCTATAAAATCACATAATTGGCATTGTTCTCCCCAGTTAATAAGGAAGAACTGTGCATTTATTCACATATTATTTCCATTTTAACACATAGCAGGTGTCACCAGCCCTATTTTAAAACAACTTATTTTTGCCAAGCAATCATTCACACTTACAATGAATTATTTCATTTTCATAGCAACTGAGCAGTAAAACAAAAATAACTGACAGGATACAATTTATTTAGCACTTATCAATTTGCTTTATTTTAGAAATTTCAACTAAAGTGAAGAAAAAGAACACTGGATCCCCTTTTGACTTCTCAGAAGGTTCATATCAGTGTTGGTATTCAGCTGGTTCTATCTGGTTTGGACGAATCGGTAGCGGCGGCTGCGGGAGGCTCCACCCACCCGCCTGGATGTCATCACGTCCCGTTTTTGACACTCTGCGCATGCGCGAAAGGTCCTGCGCGCACACTCCCATTTGTGAACCAGTAGCGAAGGTAAGTGAATACTACCCCGGTTCACATTAATAGATAAATAGGCAGGGAACAGGAATAATTTTAGCCACGAATAATATGGCTGGTCTGAAATTACTTCTACAGTGCAGAAATTACTTCAAGAGCTTAAGAACCAGTCATCAGATCTAATATAAATGTTAAATCATAACTTGCTCAGGCAAAATATTCCTTGTAAGAAATGTTCTAACAGTAATTACAGTCAATTCTTCAAAATACGCTTTCAGCTATATACCGCAGGCTCCCGAAATTATAAACTACATGTGCCCCTAAGCTTTCAAGGCCATTTGGCCCTGCACTGATTTTGAACAAGGCACATTTTCAGGAGCAAAGTTTCTCCCTAAGCCTAAAAGGCGTGAAACTTATATGGCCCCAGATTGTGGAATAACATATTCTCTTTTATCATCAATCTCTGATTTGTGGTGGAGGAATGGTAGGATATGTGTGGACTGTAAACTAGGAGGTTTGCAATAGAATGCAGATGATCGTGGAAGAGCTCCTCAAGAATCCATTGCAGCAAAGATAAAGATTTGTGCGTTCAACAATGTTATCATGATTCAAAGAATTATGCTCAATTTTTTACAAGGTGAAGGTATCCCTCTTCAGAACTGAAGAAACTTCTTGGATGAGAAGTGAAACATTTTCAAAGGGGAACCCCCCCCCCAAGAAAGACCAGTTGCTTTTTGTAAAAGCACCTTAGGAACATCTATGACCTGGATGATTGAGAATCTCAGTAGACCCTCTTCAGTGGATACAGATCCCAATATATGATTTGTTTGGACTAGAGGTACTTGGGCCGCCTGTGATGCTTCAGAATGGTGAAAATATAAGCAAAAAAAAAAAAAAAAAGCACAGGGGGAACACTCTGTGATACTGCCAACCCAAAAATAAATGAGGTTTACCTATGCATGCAATTATCTGCAGAGAAATTAGGTTGGGGAACGCTTAGTCAATTCGCAGCAGGGGCAGACACCTCTTTCTCTGCCACTGTTTTAATCAATGGGAGGAGGAAGGCAGCTGAACAGAGCAGGACTGAAATTTTGTTTTTCCTCCCAAGCGGTTTCTTTGTTTGGAAGAATGTAAACCTAAACAAAAGATTACATACCATGCTTATTTCCTCCTCTAAAGAGATACTGGCAAATCTACTGGCTACCATTTCTCAGTGATTTGCCACCCAAATTTGATAGGACTTTTTTTCGCCTATCTGTTTATTGGCTACATGCAGCATAGAAGCTGCCAACTCTAACTGCATCCTGCATCCAATGCATCTTTGTCTGTTCCTTCACAAATGTAAACTGAAGGTGCCTCATTCCATCTTATGCTTTCTTTATCTCCAAAACTTCCATCATATTGTCCCAGCACGTCTTGGGTCTACTAAGAGGACATTCTAAATCCTGGAGAACCTAATTTACATCACATGCTTTTATTTTATTTTATTTGTAGAAATATAAAGAAACTCCAGAAACACTCGGTGTTCCCTTTATTATACTGTAGACTAAAAGAGCTGTTGCAGTGAAAGATTTTCACACTCAACTAAGCATCACTCGGCTGCAAATAAATTACGTTGCCCCATCAGTGCAGAATCAATTACACTGGCTGAACTGATTGGACATTAAAATGCTCAGCAGGCTTTTGGACTTACAGACAAATGAGGTGTTTTTCTTTGTAGCCCTCCTTGAGTCTGACTAATACAAAACTCCCACTGCCATAAAAATTGGCACGGTATTGGTTCTAAAGAAACTAATTCTCTCTTTCTCCACATCCTTTTTTTAATAGTCCCAAACATATGTAAAGTGAGCATTCTAAGTTGTTGGGAATCAAACTCATTTAAAATGCATGCAGTTCAGCCAAAATGAGGCATATTAATATTGGGCTTAAACATTTCTGCTGAAGTCAGCAAGTGCTTAGACAATGCTTAACCTGGGATAGATTGTAATTGGTAACGGGACCACATATCAATCACAGATTACTGTCAAAATAATAATCAGGTCTGCCAATAAAAATAATAGCTGGCAAGCTTGTATTGTTAGGGCCAGTTCTTGGGTTTGGGAGATCTATGAAAATATTCCTGTGATGGGCTTTTCCAGCTATCTTGACTGTATTGTAGCAACTATAATCTTAGTGCTTCCATTTTATTTTCTCACTTTACACAGTTTTTAGTCATAAATATAATTTTAAATATAATTTTAAAAATATAATTATATTTTTAAATATAATTTTAAGACAATCTTTTGCAGATGAAATATGCTTTCCCTGCTCCCACTGTGAAGAAGAATGGCACCTCAAGAGAAAAATATTCTCTGTTAAGTTTTATATAAGACATACTATATTTAGGAATTAGCTATCTTTTGCCAGTCCTTGTATCTGTCTAGCTGGGGTTTATTTACTTTAAAGACAATCCCCCCACTTTTTTAGATTATCCTTCAGATAGAATTGAATGTGACTGAGACGAATAAGATGAATAGAAGGAGTTGGACTTCCAGTTGGTATTCTTCATCCTCCTCTCAGATGCATGGGGATCAGGGGTGAAATGCTCCCGATTCAGACCGGATTGCCCGATCCAGTAGCGATGGAGGCGGGTGGCTCAGAGAACTGGTAGCAAAAATCCCTGCCCACCCCCATGCCCAGCTGAGCCGCACAATCATCAGAGGCTTTTTTTTTACTTTTAAAAGCATTTTTTCTACAACCTCTTCGGCGGAAAAAATGCTTTGAAAAGTTAAAAAAAAAAGCCTCTGATGATCACGCGGCTCAGCTGGGATCGTCAGAGGCGTTTAAAAGAAAAAAACTTTTTTTTCTTTTAAATGCCTCTGAGATCCAAGCTGAGTTGCTTGATTGGCAGAGGCATTTAAAAGAAAAAAAGTCTTTGCCGATCAGGCAACTCAGCTGGGATCATCAGAGTCTTTTGAAAGCATTTTTTTACAACCTCTTTGCCGAAGTGATTGTAGAAAAAAATGGTTTTAAAAGTTTTTTTTAATGGCCACGCCCACCCAGTCACATTACCCCCCACCACCAAGCCACGCCCACAGAACTGGTAGTAACAAATTTTAGATTTCACCACTGATGGGGATTATAACGTCCTAACTGCAGGGGTGAAATCCAGCAGGTTCTGACAGGTCCTGGAGAATCAGTAGCGGAAATTTTGAGCACTTCAGAGAACCAGCAAATACCACCTGTGGCTGGCCCCAGAGTGGGATGGGGAATGGAGTTTTTGCAATATCCTTCCCCCAAGAGTGGGGAGGGAATTAGGATTTTGCAGTATCCTTCCCCTGGAGTGGCCTGGGAATGGAGATTTTGCAGTATCCTTCCCCTGCCATGCCCACCAAGCCACACCACGCCCACCAAGCCATGCCCACAGAACCGGTAGTAAAAAAATTTGGATTTCACCACTGCCTAACTGGGGTGTCTTCGCAGGCCAAGTTTGCACATTGGCGTTTCCTTTCCTCCCAGGGAGATCTCTCAAATAGGTTGGCCTTATTTTCATACCCAGGCTCATCAAAATTCCATAGAATTCAAATCATTTCCTGTCATTTCCTAGGCTGAAAGCCTATGCTAGCAATGACTTTAGGGTTGGGCTAGAAGACCTCCAAGGTCCCTCCCAACTCTGTTGTTCTTTAATTCTATAACTGAAGGACTGGCTTGGTCTCAAACCAATACCCCAAAGGACACTTCTTTTTCAAATACTCAGTAAAATGATCCTATGATGATTCTAAACCCACATCCAAGCTCCTGCTGTTGGGCCACAAGATGAGGGAAGAAAACTGGGAGCATAATGAAAATTAAGATGGATTTGAAAGGTTTACTCTGGTCAGCTGAGCATTCACTAGGTAACATTTCAATGTGATTTCAATAAAAGAAATATCAGTCCAGATAAATCTTTGTGATGGTATTCAGGAATTTTGAGCAAGCTGCCTCTGTGACAGATGCACATTAAGGTTATTAAGGACTGTAACACCATTTGGTACAATTATTCCTTAAATGTTTCAGCAATTGTATGATGGGGAGTTCTTCAGAGAAATCAAAACAACAGCTGCTATTTCTTGGTTAGAAAAATAAATTATAAGAAGCTAGTTCTTTCCTTCCAGAAAAATAGAAGATGATCTGCATTAATTAGATAAATGTCTCAGAGTCAAATCCTCACTTTGCCAGATGCATTTCTTGTCTATTTACAACCAATCGATATGAAGTTAACATCTATTTGTTTAAACCCACGCAACTAAAATAAATGGCAGCCAAATCATTACATAATAAAGCCATCAAAGAATCACAAATGTTTTCCCAGTCTTGTGAGGAACCAAGAATATGTTTTTGAGAGCAAGACTTCTGTGAGTCAGAAGAAACATCAAACTAGGTTTTGCTTCACTATCATAAAGCAAAGAAGACTCATCAACATCTTTGTATAATACCTTGAACATTATAGGAGTGATTCTAGATAAACATCTGAAAATGTATTTATGCATGGATATTTATACACCCACTCTTCATTTAGTGTCTGAATTCCATTTCATTAACCAGGTCTTTAAGCAAAATGGTTGTATATGAACATGTGATTGAGAAAGGGAAAGGGAGAGGCAGAGGCAGAGAAAGAGAAAGAGAGAAAGAGAGAGAATGATGCTGTAAAAATCACTGATAGTGCTAACCCGTTCAGATAAAATTTTCATACTGTTACACAAGGGCTACCCTCACTCTTATGTGTATTGTTGTCAGACCTATGAAACTTGGTCATAAATGTATGCATTGGCCAGAATTTTTTAAAATTAACATTATTTGCAAATGGTTGCTAACTGAGATAGGCACTAAACAAGCAATGGGTGTAATGACTCTTCTCTCATTCTCTCCTCGAGTGTCTATTATCTTCAGAATGTATCTCCAGGGAAGAATATAAATTGCTTTTTCTAAATGAAACCAGTGGAACATCTGCAGTTACAAAGCTGCTCCTAGTCCTGTGGATATGGCATCGTAAGAAAAGCATCAAAACCAGGGGTGAAATGCTCCCGGTTCGGACCGGATCGCCCAATCCAGTAGCAATGGCAGCGGGTGGTTCAGAGAACCGATAGCAAACATCCCTGCCCACACACACCCCATGCCCAGCTGAGCCACGCAATCATCAGAGGCTTTTTTTTATTTTTAAAATCATTTTTTCTACAACCTCTTTAGCCAAAAAAATGCTTTTTAAAAGTTAAAAAAAAAAGCCTCTGATGATCGTCAGAGGCTTTTAAAAGCATTTTTTTCTGCAACCTCTTCGGCTGAAGAAGTTGTAGAAAAAATGGTTTTGAAAGTTTAAAAAAAAAATGGCCACGCCCACCCAGTCAATTATACCCCCCCTCCTACCACCAAGCCATGCCCACAGAACTGGTAGTAATAAATTTTACATTTCATCACTGATCAAAACTCATCTATCTCTATCTCTATCTCTATCTCTATCTCTATCTCTATCTCTAT
>WNWU01000034.1:4024002-4040560 GCA_012654045.1 Ptyas mucosa | reverse complement strand
CTATCTATCTATCTATCTATCTATCTATCTATCTCTCTATCATCATATATGTGTAAACATGGCATCTGCTGGGACTCTCTGTATAAATGGGCCATAGTATCCTCCTCTCAGTGTGATTGCGGGATCATACGTCAAACTGTAGATCACATTGTGACTGGCAGTAAACTGAGAGCATGCACTGATCCAAGATCTGATTTTTTAATATGAACAATGCTGTGCTTCAATGGTTAGATGGCCTAGACATTGATATTTGAACATAGATCTTTTTAACATTTATATTTTATTAGGTTCTACTAATCTAGTTAAAATGTTAATTTATATTGCTAGTCCATATATGATATGCCATATTCTAAATAAACAAATGTAAACACAACACCCACTTTTAAAATAACAATTCCATTCTTGGCAACTACTTTGCACTGTAAAAATTTCTAGACCCTCCATTTACCATAAGTGCTATGGTAATTTTTGGCTAAAAGTTTTATCTGTGTGTAAAAGGTTGTTATTTAATACAGATGAATAAAGAAAGGTCCTAGGAGTTCTAGAGGAAATGACAACTAATGCTTCAACTGAAAGGATTTTACTTCCTTGTGAAACCGTCAACTCCTATGGTTAACTAAAACAGACATGAGTATTCCAGGGATACAAGAAGAAAATATTACTTTTAAATTGCAGCAGGACAATATGCCTGGAGGTTGAATTTGCAACAGGAGGGAGATCAGTAAAGCCTAGTCAGTCAGTCATTTTATTTCAGTCATTGACTTTCAAAATAACATATCTTTGAAAAACAGAGTCACATTTCATTCACTGAATATTAATGTAGCCCCATAGAAATTGACTAGAAGAAAACAAGCTATAAATTTTTTTGACAATACAACTGTTGAATATAAATGCCTGCCCTTTGAATTTAGAGTTGTAAGGGTTAACTACCCAGGGACCAGTTCACCCACTGACCCCTCCTTACCTTAGCTCCGCCTCTGGGGTACTTAAGGGTCATCCATGCGGTCTGAGTCCAGTCCAGCTGCATACCTGTAAGAGAGTAACAATATGTAAATAAAAGAATTTGCTTATACATGTGCTTGTGTATACTTCCTTATTGGGCTCGATCTAAAGAACATCCTAACAAATATGGTAGCAGAGGATGGTTTGAAATAGCCCAAATCTAACTGAAGAATGCCAAGGAACTGCAAACTAAAGAAAGATTCCAAGAGAATAAACACCCGAGCGTACAAGAAGAAAATGGAGGAACTGCTGGCATCGGATGGAACTGCACTCGCAGAGATGCCAGAAGAGAAGCTTCCAATCGCTGACTCGGGCACCACAAGCGGATCAGAGGAAAACCTGACCGAGGAAGAAACCGATACAGAAGTCACACCGAATGAAGATGATGACTTCAAACTAAGGCTACAGGCCCTAATCGACTCCACAAAAAACAAGTCCAGCCTCGTCGCGGAACTCCGAAACCTAATCGGTGATTGCGGAACAGCGACAGAGAAAAACGAGGAACAAACGGACCACGACAATGAAAAGGCGGTAAGCGACTCCAACCCCTACCGCATGCAACCAGAGGAGGCCGTTTTTAAACTCGCGCCCTCTTCACGGTGGCCATCTTGCCCCATGACATCACCCAAGATGGCCGACCAGCGACCAATGGGATCCCGGGGTTTGAAAATCGTGGCGGGAACCGAGGCCTACCCCTACATGTTCCCCGAAAAATACGATGGGACCCAACACATGCAAAACGAGGCAACCACAAGCTCGCCTACCGAGCTTGAGGTAGACAAAGCCATGCGGACCATCACCGCGGCCTTTGGGTCAAAAATAAAGATAGTCAGCACTCACCCTGACTCCCCCAAAAGGCACAACGTGGCAACCTACACGCATGGGGGCAACTACGAGAGCCAGCTACGGTGTGGAAATACCGGGGCGTGGATGCAAACCCAAACGCTTCACGCTGGAGCCCCCCCCACGCGACTACCCGAACACCACAGGGACCCGGAAGAAGAAATAAAATACTTACCGGTCCAAGGCCACCACCCGAGACATCCAGGGCCATCGGCGGGCATGGGTCTCGGCCCGGGGCCCAGCTTCGACCTCCAAGCCGGCACAGGCCTCCGAGAACCCCGATCGGCCTTCGCGAGCTATCCGGCATTCCCAGGCGACGAGACGGAGTTTTCGACGTTCCAGGCGGCGAACCGGACGACTTTCGGGCTCCAGAGACTACCCAGGGTCGAGCCAGGAATCCACTTCAACGAAGGATGCCTCCACCCGGGAGTGGCACAGACGAGCTCCTTCTACGGCGGCGGCAGAGACAGAATGGACCAGGAGCATGCGCAGAACAGACCTGCAATGAAAAAAGAACAGCCCATAGAAGCAAGTCACTACAGACTGACTCCATGCATTCCTCTGCCTTATTGTGAGTTCCCTTTTGCCTTAGACCATGGACAGCAACTGTCAGTAGGTAATATTCCTCACAATACTGGGACACTTCCAAATGATTTTCCCAAACTGAGGGTAGATGGATTTAATTTTGTTGAATGGAATCAACAGTTGCAGGTTGTCCTCTTAAAGGAACATTTACTGTTTTTGATAACTAACCCACCAGGTAAACCCTGGACTTTCCAAATAGATTGTATGCATCATAAGGCTTACCACCTACTACTAACAAGTATATCCCCAAGTATGTACCCCAGTATAGGCCACAATCTGACTGTGTCTGAAGTTGTAACCATTCTGCACAAAATGTTCCATAGCAGAAGCATAGCAACCACCACTAGAATCAGCAGGGAATTTTACTCAGCCAAACTCAAGGCAGGCACTCCTATGAGTGAACACATATTGTCACTCAATGCCACCAGAGCTGAGCTAATTCAAAGGGGGGAAAACATTACGGAAGGGAGCATGGTGAGTGTGATCATAAATTCCTTAGACCACAGCTGGAATGATTTCGTTATGCACCTAGATAGCTCCAACCTAGAACGCATTACCTTAGATATGTTAACCAGTAAACTCATAGCGGAGGACAACCTTAGGAGAGACCGATCCATGAATCACAGAGAACCAAAGTTCAATAAGAGAGTAGAATTCCACAGCAGAGACTACAATGACATGGAGTGTTTTAATTGTGGCTCCAGGGAACACTATAAGAGGGACTGCCCCAGGAGGATAAGAGACATGAGACATTCCCAGCCCAGAGACAGGACAGAAAGCAGACACAGAACCACCGATAGACAGACAATTGAAAACAGATACAGATGCAGAGACTCACCCAAACCCAGGGACGGAAGAAGATATAGGGATAATTCCAGGGACAGCCACAAGGGGTCATTATATGGGCTGAGAGAAAGGGTCTATGTATCAGACTATACCAACACTGAAAATGCATGGCTATTAGATTCAGGGGCCACAAATCATACCACTTATAACACAAAACTATTTACTAAGTTCACAAAGGAAAAATTTACCATTAAAGTGGCCAATCAAAATAATGTGCTAGTGACCGGAAAAGGCAACATAAACATCCCAGAGATAGGGGAAATAGAGGGGGTACTGCTCGTACTGGAGATACCCTATAACATAATAGCTACCTTGAAACTAAGCAAGGAAACAGGGACCAAAATAACGTTTGAGGAAGGGGAAGTATTCTTGAGCAGGGATGGGAAGACAATCGGAAAAACCATAATCAGCGGAGGTTTACCATATTTTCAGCCCAGCTGTGATAACTCCCCCGAGGTAAATACCAACTCTAGTAACAAGGCAAACACCGCACCTAACACTGAGGAGATAGTGGAGGATGACCATCACTCACACACAGGGGATCCAGACTTAGAACAAACATTAGAAAAGGAGAGGCCATCACTGGGCAAGCCAATTCACGACGAATGTGCGCATTTATTGCATAGAAAATTGGGCCATAGTAGTTTCCCAGTTGTACAGAAAATGGTCAATTGTGCTGATGGATTAAAGGTCAAAAATTGTAAAAATTATTTAGAGTGTTCGGTGTGCAAATGTTCAAAGTTGAAGACCAAGGCCAAACCCAAGAAATCAGAACGCACCACTGATTCTATTTTTCAAATGGTACACATGGACTTAGTGGGGCCCTTAAGGCCATCCATCAAATATAAGAAAAGATTTTTCTTGACTATCGTAGATGACTTCAGTCGCTACGGTTTTGTATACACACTCAAACATAAACACGAGGTGTTCAAGAAGTTTAAGGAGTTCCATAAAAAGATAGAGCTGCAACATAATGTCAAAATCAAGCAAATTATGACAGACCGAGGGTCTGAGTTTATGTCTAAAGATTTTTCAAATTGGCTCAAGGCGCAAGGGATGATACGTTTTACATCAGCCCCTTTTTCGCCATTTCAAAATGGAGTCGTAGAGAAAAAAAATGGAACCCTACAGACCATGATGAGGTGTGTGCTGGAGGATGCTGGGTTGGGACAGCACTACTGGTCAGAGGCCGTCCTCTATTCAAATTACACTTTAAACAGGTTATGGTGTAGCGTAATAGATAAAACACCATACGAGATCATGTATGATAGGAAACCGAAAATATCACACCTCCATATATTCGGTGTCACCGCTGACGTACATATCCCCAAACAGTTACGCAGGAAGGGAGACAAAGTTTCCAGGCGATTAAGGTTTATGGGGTATGAATCAGGCACCAAGGGTTTTAGATTCATTGACAACAACGATTTCATAGTTTCACACACCGCAGTGTTTCATGAAAATTCCAATTGGTCCAAAATACACCTAAACGAAATAATCACAGGGAAGGAAAACCCCAGCTGCGCCCAGAACAAACCACAACAGGGCACAGTAGGAAGTGATAACTCAGAAGCAACAAAACGAAGGGGACATAGGGTAGAAATCAAAGAGTGGAAAATGGGACATCCAGATCTTAGGGTAGAGACACTCACAGAAAAGGAGGCCAGATACCTTCACGACACAGACACAGCACCAGAAAGGCCAGTGAGAACTTCCAGAAACAAAACCCCCAAGAAACTAGAGGACTATGTCCTATCACTCCACGCCAACCAAGTAACTCCCAATAATTATGAAGAAGTGCTCAAATTACCCGTTGGTGAGAAAGAAAAATGGGAGCAGGCGATGGAAAAGGAGATGAACAGCCTACGTGATCTAAAAGTATATACACCCACAGTAGTCCCCAGTGATAAGACCACGATAGGTACCCGGTGGATATACAAAATAAAGTCCCTGGAAGGAGGCAAAACGTTATACAAGGCTAGACTAGTAGCCCAGGGGTTTGCCCAGCGTTTCCCAGATGATTACACTGACACATATTCGCCTACCGTCAGGGCTGAAAGCATTAAATGTGCATTGGTGATAGCTTCGATTCTAAACCTAAAGGTACACCAGTTCGACGTGCAAACCGCATACCTGCACGTTGAACTAGACAAAGAGATTTATGTTAGAGCACCACATAGTAAAAGCACATGTAAAGGGGAAACCTGGTTACTAAATAAGAGCTTATATGGGTTGAAACAGTCTGGGAAGAGGTGGTATGAGTGCTTATCAAAAACATTAAGGTCAATGGGTTTTGAAGCCACCTCTGCTGACAATTGTTTCTTCGTTAAAAGGCTGGGTAACACTATCGAATACGTCCTCGTGTATGTTGACGACATCTTATATGTTAGTGACCAAGATCAAAAGTGCGAAGCGTTCGCTAAAGAATTGGGAAAACACTTCACATTGAAGGTGCTGGGGAAAGTTGACAAATACCTGGGGGTGCAGATCACCAAAACAAACAAAGGGTTTAGACTATCACAAAAGGAAAAGATAGTGGAGCTGTTACATAAATGTTACATGTTTGATGCCAAACCATGTGAAACCCCCATGGCGCCTGACTTCCTAAAAAATATGTATGATGAATCAGAACAGTTTAATGACAATACCTTGTACAGGTCCATAATAGGTTCCTTGCTGTACATAGCGAACTGGACGAGGCCAGACATAGCACTAACGGTCAATCTCCTATCAAGACATGTTGGCAAGCCCTCAAATTATCATTGGGAAGCCATAAAGAGGATACTTAGATACCTCAAGTATAGCACTGAAGCTTGCCTATGCCTAGAGCCCGAACCATCCAGTAAGCCAGTTCTTTCATGCTATGCAGACGCAGATTGGGCTGGGGATGTAAAATGTAGAAAGAGCACATCCGGGTACATATTCTTTTGAACAGCAGCCCAGTACACTGGTACACTGGTAAGCAAAACCTAGTGGCCACATCAACCACAGAAGCCGAGTATATATGCCTATCTAAGGCCACAAATAACTTGGTATGGTTCGATGACTTATTATCTAACATCTGGGCCGAACCCGAATACCCCATCTGTATTCATGAAGATAACAAGGCAGCTATTGAAATATCTAGAGCTGATGCCGTGGGTCAAAGGTCGAGGCATATCGATATAAAGCACAAACACGTCAGGCAATTTTCCAACATGGGGTTTATTAAAGTATTACATTGCGATACAGAAGAGCAGACCGCAGACATCTTAACTAAACCTCTGTTAAACAAACAACACACTTACTTAACATCAAAACTAGGTGTCTTATTACCCAAAACAACAACTCACAAACAATCCAATTGCGCTCTCACGATCAGGCATCTAGAGGGGGATTTGTTGAATATAAATGCCTGCTCTTTGAATTTAGAGTTGTAAGGGTTAACTACCCAGGGACCAGTTCACCCACTGACCCCTCCTTACCTTAGCTCCGCCTCTGGGGTACTTAAGGGTCATCCATGCGGTCTGAGTCCAGTCCAGCTGCATACCTGTAAGAGAGTAACAATATGTAAATAAAAGAATTTGCTTATACACGTGCTTGTGTATACTTCCTTATTGGGCTCGATCTAAAGAACATCCTAACAACAACTAAAATTATAAGTTTAAGAAACTTGGGCATAAAAATTAAAATAGTAAGACATTTTGCTACAGGAATAAAGCAAATAAATGATTATTTTGAATAGTAGAATGTTACCAAACTAAAATATAGAACTATTATAACGCTGAAATTCATGGAAAAACTGTAATAGTAATATTATGTCTAGAGAAAATGAGGTGATGTAGTGCATAAAGAAGACTAATATATAAAGGGGTGATTAAGGTTTAGAAAGTTAGAATCCAATTATAAAGATTATTTATCTACATTATTAAAATGACTCTGGCAACTATTATATTGAAAATAAGACAAAGCTACAAAATATTATAAAATAGTGATTAAACGAACAGCTGCATCTGAAGTGGTTAGAGGAGAATGCTTAAGTGGGGTTTGAAGAGATGTTATGTTCTGCACAAACTATGGATCAGTATTTGGCTACAGCCATTGAAGTTGAATTAGATTGATCTGATAGTAACAATTTGAGATAGAACGAATTTGTCCTACAAGAGTGCCTGGTGATGAATGGGAAGAGGAATTTCTGGTAAGCATTAGCAGAGAAGGAACAGTACAATACAGAACGTAAATAATACAGTTGGAAAACATAATGTGTTTCAGCGTTTCAATTGTTCCTTCACCACATAGACAGAATCTCCACTCAAAAGAAATATTCTGCTATCTCCCCTCACTAAGGGCTACTGGAAGGGCATTGATTTCAAAGACTAAATAGACTAAATAGTCTTTCTCTATTTAGGATTTATTATGTGACTGACGAATCTGACATCTCTGGCCAGATGAAGTGCAGGTAATCCTCAACTTACTACTACAACTGAGCCCAAAATTTCTGTTGCTAGGTGAGACGGTTGTGAAGTGAGTTTTGCCCCATTTTATGATCTTTCTTGCCACAGTTGTTAAGTGAATCACTGCACCTCTTAAGTTAGTAACCTAGTTGTTAAGTGAATCTGGTTTCCCCATTGACTGCTTGTCAGAAGGTCACAAAAGGTGATCACATGATCAGCGGTGGGTTGCTCCCGGTTTGCACTGGTTCGCAAGAACCAGTAGTAAAAATTTGTAGTAGTTCAGAGAACTGGTAATAATATTGGCAGGCCACACAGCCAACCGGTTCCCGGCCGGTCGCCACTGGCTTACCCCACCCACCTCATCAGAGGCTTTTTTTTTCTTTTAAAAACATTTTTTCTACAACCTCTTCGGCCGAAAAAATGCTTTTAAAAGTAAAAAAAAAAGCCTCTGATGATCGCAAGGCTCAGCTGGGATCGTCAGAGGCTTTGAAAAGCATTTTTTTCTGCAACCTCTTGTGGCCGAAGAGGTTGTAGGGGGGAAAAAAAGCCTTTAAAAGCCTCTGGCGATCCCAGCTGAGTTGCCTGATCGTCAGAGGCTTCTAAAAGCATTTTTTCTGCAACCTCTGCAAGGTTGTAGAAAAAATGCTTTTAAAAGTTAAAAAAAAAAAGTTGGCCATGCCCACCCAGTCATATTACCCCCCAAGCCACACCCAAAAAATAAGCCACGCCCACAGAACCTGTAGTAAAAATTTTTAGAACCCACCCCTGCACATGACCCTAGGGCACCACAACTGTCACAAATATGAGTCAATTGCCAAGCGTCTGAATTTTGATCATGTGGCCATGGGGATGCTGCAACAGTCGTAAGTGTGAAAAATGGTTATAAGTTACTTTTTTCAGTGCTGTTGTAACTTTGAATGGTCACTAAATGAACTATTGTAAGTTGAGGACTACCTGTATCAGTAAAGGGTTTTATTGTGAATTTTCTTTTCTGTCTTTCTCTCTCTCTGTCAAAAAATGGTGTTCTTCCTTTTCTGGCAATGGGGCAGCTTGGACAATCCCAAACTGTCCCATTGAATTCATGAAGATGAGGAAAGAGTCTCATGTTGAGAACTCTGTTATGTTATGTAACACTCTGTGGTGAACCCACAGTGTTTAGCATCGCACATATTGACTATGTTGGGCAGTGGTGGGTTTCAAATTTTTTTACTACCGGTTCTGTGGGCGTGGCTTGTTGGGCATGGCTTGATAGGCGTGGTAGGGGAAGGATACTGTAAAATCTCCATTCCCACCCCACTCCAGGGGAAGGTTACTACAAAATCCCCATTTCCTCCCAATCAGCTGGGACTCGGGAGGCAGAGAATAGAAGGGGGTGGGGCCAGTCAATACCTTATTGAACCTTGGGCAGGCAAAGTATGTTACTGTATCTTCCACAGAAGATTTTCCAGCTGAACTGCAAATACACTGGTCCCATCAAGACAATTTTGTGCCTGTAGCTGGTAGCAAGAATTTGCTGACGGGGCCTTCTTAATGAAAATATCTGAAAGTGGGGCTTCATTTCCAGTTATGTAGCAGCCAGGGAAATATAAAATCCTGAAGCACAAAATGTTTCCAGTGTGAATGTATATATGCATGTGTGTGCGCATGCTTTAAATGGCAATTTACAGAGCTCTTCTCTCTTCATAACTGATATAAACAAAATATGCCCTTAGGAACACCCTGAGTGAAAAAGCTAAGCCCCAGTAATGAAAGGGTTAACATGAAAAAACGAGTTTCTCTTAGTAGGAGGCATTCAGCCCTACTTTATAGCATCCATCTTGCATTCTGTAGAAGCAGTCATCCCTGTCAAAAGGAATAGGATCCTACTGTGACGTAAAGATTTCTATTCGGTCAACACAGTGAGGGATATCTGAATCCATAGCATCTTGCTTGTTAGCACCCACTAGGGTCAAATTAACAAATATGTTCTGTTAATGGGGATTTTTAAAATTTTTTATTCATAGTGGGTGTCGTGGTCACCACCTCAGAATAAAAAGCAATATGAATAGACCATAAAAATGCATTACAGCAGTACAATTCTATTCTGTCTTTTCAAATGTTAAAACAGCTTCAGCCTGACAGACCAAGCATTTTTGGCAAGTGTTTCCAGCCTTAAGCAAATCATATACAACTGCAGAAGCACAACATGGTATTTATCAGGCACATTTCTGAATTTGCAAGTCTATTTTTCTAATTAAGACAATTTGGGAGTTGCACAATATAGTAGGTGCAACTATATGTTGGGAGGAAAGTGGAATTAATAACTGGATCCTCAAATATGTCTAGTTCATGAGTAATTTTTTCCCAGCCAGGGCTTATATTTAGTGTATTTAGTATACTTACAGTGCAGAAGTAGCACTCCCCACAAAACCAAAAATCAAACTAGTATGATGGTTCAAATCTTTAGACAACTATGGAGCTACATGAATGGCTTTAGGCTAGTTATTCTCCCTCATCCAATCTATTTCACAGGATTGTAATTGCAGATATAAAACGATGAAACATTCTCAAATTAGCCCACAGAAACAAGTCAGGAAACAAATGCAAGAATCAAATACTGCAATCATTATCAATGATATTGCTGCATTTGTTTCTACCCATAGATTTTATACTTTTTATGCTGCATGATATTTGAACAATGGTGTTTGCATAATGCACTGATCCAGAATCTAGGAGGATATATTCTTCCAATATATAGCTACTTCCATATATTTAAAAACTCCCTCTCCTGTTGCATTAAAATTATAACTAACATATAATTAACATGGGTAACAATAGGGGTGCCCCATCCAGGACTTTTAGACTTGGAGGCCTACAACCCTGTTCCTTTAGGTCAGTGATGGCTAACCTTTTCCGGACTGAGTGCCCAAAGCGTGCGTGCGCATCTGAACCCCCAAAATGCAATGCGTGCACAGCCCCCACCCATGCGTCCCACCCCCCCATGAATGTGCGCATATGTGCATGCCCCTGCAAATGCCCTGTTCCCTGAGCATGCGTGTGTGGCCTCCCTGCCTGCCCCTGCCCCCCCATGCATGCACAGGTGGCTTCCCCACATGCGCCCCCCCCACGCATGCGCAGCAGAGACCTGACGACCAGCTGGCTGGTGGGAGGTGCACACGCATGTGCAGCAGAACTGAACTGGGGCAACAGCTCACGTGCCCACAGAGAAGGCACTGCGTGCCACCTCTGGCACGTGTGCCATAGGTGTGCCATCACGGCTTTAGCTGATTAATGCTGGCTTACTGTAGCATCAAAGACGGCTATGGATTAAAACTATTGTTGGATTTTTGTGTGTGGAATAATACCAGCGACCACCTGCACACTCAGCAGAAGGAATGCATGAAAAATGGAAGGAAGACAGCATTAAACTCTTAAGGATACATCTATCTTTACATTAGCAGATTTCTATATGTACAACTGAAACTTCTACTTCTAGTTTGTACGTACATAACTCACAAAGGATTCCAATGCATTTAAACAGATGTAGAGTATATCAAGAATACACTACATGACAGCCAGCTTGATCTAGTGGTTAAGATGACAGGCTAGGAAACAGAGTCTGGGAATTCTAGTCTCATCTTAGACTGGGTAACTTTAGGCCAGTCATTCTCTTTCTCAGCTCACAACTTGCGTGACAAAATGATTGATCAATTTGTGATGCAACCAATGGCTCAGCACTGGGTTATCTAAAATAATGTGGACCCTGCATTTGCAAGAAAATACTAGGAAGAAAAAAATACATGGCATATAGGTAACCATATTCATATTTTCTCATACAAACATGAATACATGTATGATATGTACCAATACATGAATGATATGAGCTATCTATCATCTATCTATCATCTATCTGTCTGTCTGTCTGTCTGTCTGTCTGTCTGTCTGTCTGTCTATCTATCTATCTATCATCAATCTATCCTCTCCTCTCCTCTCCCTCCCTCCCTCCCTCCCTCTCTCTTTTACTTTGGATGGAATATAAAGATTTTTTTAAAAAGAAAACCCGGAATATGGTTCTTTACTTTTAAAAGCAAGTTAATCCTACCACACTCTTTCACCATGTTCTGTTTTGGAACTTGGACTACAGGAGAGGATTGAAAGGAGGCTGTTACCTGTAAAATGCTTCTTCTTGACTACAAGGTCCTGGCACTTATGTGCCATGTCATAGAGAAGAATGGGATATTCATTCCTTCCAGTTTTATGATCTAGCAGGCTGGGATTTGAAAGGAAAGGAGACGGGATGGCTATGATCCATCAGAATTTCATATTGCAATTCCATCCAACCTTATATCTGGGTATTATTACAGCTTTGGGAGGGCTGAAACCATCTAGGGATACTGCTACATCCTATTGTCTAACAGCCTATCTTCCTGAACTAGCTGGATTGGATTATCCTTGATTGTACTACTCATCCTGAGCAATTTCAGATGCTTTGCTGAAGTTGCTCAATCAGGAGTGGCTCAGGATTTCACATCCAGGATTAATGATTACCAATCATTATCTATTCCTATGCATGCAACTGGAGAGGCCATTCTGCTGGCAATCTGAAAGCAGAGGAGCTCTGTATGACTCCATTATCATCAAGGGATCATTTCCTAATTAACTTTGGCTTGACAACTGCATGAGTTGAGGATCATTAAAAATAACCCCAGCCAGAAATCTGATGGAGCTTCTTCAATGTGCTTTATGAATTTTTCTTATCATCTGTTGGAAAACTATGAAAACCCAGTATTAAATAAATAAACAAGACTAGACAAAATACGTCAGTGGTTCTCAACCCGTGGTCTGCGGACGGGGGGGGGGGGGGGGAGAGATTGTCACAGGGGAACCGCAAAGACTTGAAGAAATGTTATGATTTAAATCTTGAGTTAAGTCTTGTGGTCTGTGGCCATGGTTGGTGGCCCCAAAAGGTATTTAAAGCAGGTCTGTGGTGAACTACTGAAATATGCTATTATGCTATCATTGTGTTATTGTTCATTGCTGTGTGGACTTATTCCTTTGATTTTTAATTTGGTGTTTGTTGTGTCCAAATCACAATTGTGAGATGAGTGTCTACATAAGTAAATCTGTATAATACATTCTTAAATTGAAACTTGATCATTCAAATGCACTGTGCAGCAATCTAAGCATATATCCTTTTGGACAGCAAATGGTTTTATGCATTGGAAAGAAAACAGGGAGACAGAAGGAGTATATGTACTGTAAGTAGGGGTATAATTTTTATAAGAAAGTATTGAGGCTGCCACTTGTGTTAAAGAAAAACAAAAGCAAACTTTATTTAGGCAAGAACATAGAGATAAGGTAAAGTAAAGGTAAAGGTTCCACTTGCACAAATGTGCTAGTCGTTCCCGACTCTAGGGGGCGGTGCTCATCTCCATTTCAAAGCCGAAGAGCCAGCACTGTCCGAAGACATCTCCGTGGTCATGTGGCTGGCATGACTAAACAC
This sequence comes from Ptyas mucosa, assembly GCA_012654045.1. Classification (NCBI taxonomy): domain Eukaryota; kingdom Metazoa; phylum Chordata; class Lepidosauria; order Squamata; family Colubridae; genus Ptyas; species Ptyas mucosa. Next base: position 4,027,369 of record WNWU01000034.1, on the reverse strand, counting down.
GAAAGGCACATGGAATGCTGTTATCTTCCCACCAAAGGTGGTCCCTATTTTTCTACTTGCATTTTTTACGTGCTTTCGAACTGCTAGGTAGGCAGAAGCTGGGACAAGTAACAGGAGCTCACCCTGTTATGCGACACTAGGGATTCAAACTGTTGAACTGCCGAACTTTTGATCAACAAGCTCAGCATCTTAGCCTTTGAGCCACTGCATCCCAACATAGAGATAGGATCGCCTAAATGACTTAAGTTGTCCATCTGCAGCTAATAGCCTATCAGGTGTTCTCATTAAACACAGAGAGAGTCAATTAGGTACCTGAGCTTTAGAAATCAGGAACAGAACAAAAGCTAGAGTGAATTGAGAGGCAAAGAAAGTTAAGGGAAAATAGGGTTGTTGGTTTTTTTTTTAAAAAAAGGAAAAGGAAAGGAGATAAAAGTGCTAACTATCTTCACATCTATTGCCCATGGTGGCCAAAAGGTTAATGGAAGGATAACGCATGCTAAGTTGAATGTTAACATGTTGAAGGTTTGCACTGCGTACACTTACGTATAAGGAATGCTAGCAAATTTTACAATGCATTTTTAGTACTCCAATTCTCAGAATTTTGGGGGATACAATTAGCACTAATTTAAATATATTTGTGATGGATTTCTACTTGCAAGATTAAATTTTAAACAATTCTATGATCAGCTGCGTATTCCATGAAACTATATTTTCAACTGTAAACACTTAAGGAATTAAATCTGAATGCAGTTGAAAGTTTACATTGGAATTTTTATTCCTTTCAATGATCTGAATTCAGTTTTTTGGGACTGTTCACTTCAGAAATGCAGCCCTTATCAAAATCCACTTCCTTCTGAGGCATCCTTCCCATTATCAGCCCACAATTTGGCTGGAACCTTAAAGGTAATTTGCAATACATGCTGCTTCTCTTTTACGTCTAGATTTAACACATTAGAAAATTGTGCCACACTCTCTGGAGGCCTGCCCGTAAAGCTTTCAATTCCTTTGTCTCAGGGATTTAAACACTGCCACAGATATAAGTCATCTGCATTTTGCAAAGTTGCAGGCATCAGGGAAGGCAATTATTGGGGGTGGGGCTGGAGTCGCAATCTTCTATCTTTTTCAACATCTTGCTGTTGAAGATAGTTATAAATATTATACCATGCTGCCACGTATTGGAAGGGCTATGTTTGTGTCAATGTGCTTTGCATTCAGATCAATGTAAGGTCAATCATCAACTGTTAACAGGAAGTGGATTTTGTTTACCTACTATAGCTAGAACTGCTAATATTTTTAATTATGCCCCCATTCCTCTGTTGTAATTTATATAGACAACAATAAATCAAAAAACCAGAAAGAGAGATTTGGAGGATGTACAATATAGGCAGAAGACAGACAATATTGATTCCCAAATGAAAGGAAATATTCAATATTAAATATACTGTACATCCTGTGATGATAGCAAATAATGGTACAATGACAAAACAAATGCACCTAGCTAGAAGCAAAATAAAACCTAAATTGCATGGGGATCATAAACAGCAAAAACTGCTTTTTCTCAGGCCATTTAGACTTGAGAGGCAAAACCTGGGGGCATTTTATATATTCAGATCAAATGTTTATTTATTTATTAACAGGCGTAACCAATTCAAATTGTGTGAGTTAGAAAGAATGCTAATAGGTTTTTTCTATTTTTCAGCACTTAGATAACATTATTTTCTCATCATTCACATTCTATGATTCCAACACAGAATCATATTTTTCAAGAAGGTTGGTGTTAGAGAAAAAAAAATTCAATGAACCCCCTTGAGCAGAGATTATGTTTCTTGGGAACAATAAAGAGCTGGTTAAAAGAAACCAAGGTCACTATGACCTTGATAATTTATCAAGGATTCGCCTCCAAAGTTTTTTCTTTAATTGAATGGCTTCTTCTACTATATGTATCACTGTGTTCTGTGAACTTCATTGATCAAGTATCATGCAGTATAGAAATGATATAATCAGTGGCTGGAAACAGGAACAAGAACATAAAATGTACAAGTAGCATTCATGTAGCAATGTCTGTAGGACATTGCCCTAAACAAAGAAGGCTATCACAAAATTGCATGAAATCTGTTCTGTTACCAAAAAAAGTATTTATTATGAAAAAATACACAGAAACTTAATATTACTCTAGAAACCCGACTTGTATAAAACGTCTATTCTAGGAAATGCAAAGCTTTTGAGACCAGAGCTTGATGATTTGAATATGATTAAAATACAATCGAATAGAGGTAGTCCTCGATTTAGGACCAAGATTGAACCCAAAATTTCTGTTGCTAAACAAGAAAGTTGTTAAGTGAGTTTTGCCCCATTTTACAACCCATTTTCTTGCCACAGTTGTTAAGTGAATCTGGCTTCCCCATTGACTTTGTTTCTCAGAGGGTAACCACATGACCTCGGACATTGCATCCGTCATAAATATGAGTCAGTTGCCAAGAATCTGAATTTTGATTATGTGAGCATGGGGATGCTGCAACAGTTGTAAGTGTGAAAAACAGTCGTAAGTCACTCTTTTCAGTGCCATTGTAACTTCAAACAGTCACTAAATGAACTATTGTAAGTCGAGGATTACTCGTATAGAAATTGATGCAGAAACAAAGCAGAACAAAACTTCTACAGTAGTCAGAACAATGGTAATCTCAGAAAAAAGATACAGCCTTCACTTAAGTCTCTGCAGAATGGGACTTCTGCTTCATTAGAACTGGGGAAAAAATCTGTCATAATTGTTCCATGGGTTTCCTTATGCTAATATTCTGCTCTACTTTCTTTCTCTCCCACCAAAAATGGATAATTTCTATAATTTTAAAACTACAGCTTATAACCCTTTTGTTTATTGCTTATTGTTATTGAAGAATATCAGTGGCTTGGTATATTGATGAAATTCAGCAGGAAACAAATATTCATATCCCCTTCTCTACCTCTATTTTTATCATTTCAGCTAAAAGTTTCAAAGAAGAACCAAAAAACCCCCATAAATGATGCTCTTTTATCAATATAGGGTTACAATGCGGCAGGCAGATTGTGTACAAACTTTGAAGCTCCCCAAGAACATCAAAAGTCTATCTTATAAAAGCAACATTTGGAAAGGCCAGATGTGATATGAGAAAAATGAGAGAGAAAAGAGGAGAGAGAAATCCGTATGGGGCTTTCTAAATCTGTCATGAGAATTTTGAAAATGCTTGAGTTCCCAAGAGAAGAAAAGATAGCTGAGATCTTAACAGAGATCAGAGCTGAACATTTCAAAACAAGATATCAGATGTATGGATTACAGCAAGACAGAAGGGAAGGGAAGGGAAGGGAAGGGAAGGGAAGGGAAGGGAAGGGA
>WNWU01000034.1:3979940-4023992 GCA_012654045.1 Ptyas mucosa | reverse complement strand
GGGAAGGGAAGGGAAGGGAAGGGAAGGGAAGGGAAGGGAAGGGAAGGAATGAAGAGAGGAGGGGAGGAGAAGAGCCATCATCCAAACACATCTCAAAATCAGATAGAAATTGATTTTGATCTCCATCTATGAATAGTTGTATTATTCATTTGAAATGGATAGTAGATTCATGTTATAGAGAGAGCATTCATCATAAAAGTGCCCCAAGTAAGCCATATAATCTGCATGTCTGAACAGTTCGGTCAAAATATTATTTTCAAAACACATCCCAACTTCTGCAGGCCTTTTAAGCCTCCAGTGCTAATGAACATGGACAAGAATAAAATGAGACCTCATTCAAAGCAATAAATAAAAGAAAAGGTCACCCAAATGTCTACATATGCTTACACTGCTGCTATTAATTGGCAATTGCTTTGCTAAAAGCGAAAGAAACATGTGAACCAAGATTGGGCCTCAGAGATACTAATGGCGGTGGAAGCTGTTGCCGGGGTAACCAAGGAGACAGCCAACCAAAGGAGTTATTAATTTATATGAGCATAAGCATGTCTGACATTGAATAATGCAAGTTGACGCCAACAATCCCAGGATTGTTTTCTGAAACTGAAGCAATGCAGCCAACCCTTTAGCCACGTTTAGTTGGATGGGCTTTAAAAAAAAAAAGCTTTTGCTTTGTTCAGAGATGCATTTAAAAGGATAGAGATGCATTTAAAAGAGCACCCACACAGGTGCTTAAAAGAGCACCTGTGTGGGTGCTCTTTTCAACCAGCTACAAAATGGTCGCAAACTGAGGCTCCATTCACTGCAAAATATTACAATTTTTTATGAGTTTTAATGCTCTTTTAATAGTTATTATTTAATGGTTTTCTATAATGGTTGTTTTATTTATGGCTCTTGTTCGCTGTCTAGAGTCAGTTTCCATGAGGTGAGCAGCTATAAAATTTAATAATAAACTACATGAGATGGGTAGCTCTATAACTTTGGTAATAAAAGAAAAGAAAAGAAAAGAAAAAAGAAAAGAAAAGAAAAGAAAAGAAAAAAGAAAAGAAAAGAAAAGAAAAGAAAAAAGAAAAGAAAAGAAAAGAAAAGAAATATTTAATTTGTTTGTTGAAAACATTTAAACAAATTAATATTGAAAGGGTTTGGGAAAATGGAGGAAAAATCAATGCAATCAACTAAAGTTATTATAAAAATTGATTATACTTATTAATATGCATAATTATATAATCATATTATATAATTATATAATATTTTTCTTTGGCTTCTTCTCACTCCCTGTGGCCTAATCATCCAGATAAAAGCTGGTTTTTCAACACCCCATCTCACATTATAAAGAAGCCTTTTCTGACTTGATTTTTTTTTCTCACACTGTTAGTATGACTATATCCAAAATCCTCAGCCTGCAAGACATAATGGGTAGATATTCCGGATGCTGCATTGCCAAAATATGTGGATCTTGGAAAAGGGTGCCTTAGGGTATTCAAAAAAGTGAACTCAAGACATTATTTAAATTTTTGCAGGCTGATCTGAATTTCAATATACTTTACTATTCTCAGATGAAGGCAAAACTTCATTTCAATCTCCAAATTAGATCATTGTTAAAACAATATTTTTAAAGATAATAATTCAATAGTGAAAAGTGATGCAAACTAAAACAAAATGAAGAGTGGAAAGAAAGCAAAAAGTGCAAAGGAAAAAAAGGAGGGAGAGAGAGAGAGAGAGAGAATATAATGATATAATATAATATAAAAAGAAAAGAAACAAAGCATTTCCAACCTTCCAATCAATTTATAGAAACTTTTCACCTCCTCTTAATTTACAACCAAATATCTTTTCCTCCCTTTGAGGATCTCTTATTGATAAACAAATCCATAAACATAGTTTCAGTCCTGGTGTCAACAGAAGTTTATTAATGATTGCCAGAAATAACAACATATATCCATATTAACATTCAGCAAATAAAACAACTTTATATTCCTTCTTTTGCTTCTAACAATCTTAATATTTAGTGTACTCAAGTAATATTCTAGAACTCAATTTCATTTTTTATACTTCCCACACTAGTCATCCAACCTTTAGCAAACCTTTTATAACTCCAATATAAATAAGTTATCTAGGTCACTTGCTTGATTTAGTATTTGTAATTCCCCTTTGATTCTCAAAGCATCATCTGATTATTTTTCTATGTCCAATGAAATATCTTTTTTCATATCATTCTTGTAGCCTGTCATTGGGAGATCCACTTCTGATGCTATCTCTGTCTGGAAGTGCAAAGGGCGTAGACATATTGACATGATTTCCACAGAAGCTGCAATGTGATGAGCACAAACATGCATGCAATTGTAGAGGAGACTACAATAAACAAGCTCTTATCTCAAAACTTCACCAGCAATCATGAGAGTTTAAATAGTTTAAACAGAATTGCTCAATGATCACAACAGGTCAGGTAGAATAAACTAACAGATAGTCCTTTCTTTTGAAAAATGTTCTATATGGGGTAAGGATAAAAAAAATGAAGGAAAAATACCTTTTAAATTAGAACATGGGTTATGAAGCAAGGAAAATTGGAAGTTGCCCATACACAAATGAAGTATACCAAATGAATAAGTTAAGTGGAGATTGGGATTGTTAAGTAAAATAATCAACCTGTTGTGTGTGTATGTAAGGGTTAATGTCCTCATTAGTACCTCCCCTTCCAAAGTCCCTCCTTACCAATGCTCCTCCTCCTGTATATATGTTGATGCTCCTCCTCAGATCCTCTCTTATCCTGGTGTCCTGTATGACAGAAACAAATAAAAGGTGTTAGTCAAGTAAAGACTGAATCCTTGGTTCTTTTCTGGACCTGAAAAAATAAAAAACACAAACAAATATGGTAGCAGTCGATGGTTCTGTAGATCCATCCATATAAAGACAATGCAGGACACCACCGACACAAGAAAAGGACCCATCACCAGATCCATCAAAAGGAAGATGGCAGCGCAGATGACTCCAACAAAAAATAAAAATGAAAAGGTAAAATCATCCACGAGAGAAACCATATCTGAACTGAAGGATGACTACCTAGTTGCAGAAATAAGAAAAGAAGAGAAGAGAGATCTAATTGAAATGATAAAATCAACTCCAGACGACCCAGTACTGCTCGCGAAACTCCACAGTGTGATGAAAAACCATGGAGCAGCGGCAGATGGAAAAGAAACAACCAAACTCCTACAAAACAAAAATAAATTGGTAAGAGACCTCTATCCCGAAGGTGAACCCGAAAAAGAGACCAAAAAACTTTTCCCGCCTTTTTCACGGTGGCCATCTTATGAGATTGACCCGCCAAAAATGGCCAACCACCTGTCAATCAAAGATCTGGATTCGAATCCTGCCAAAAGAAACGAGAAACAAAAAAGAGAAAAATATCAAAATTTAACAATTAACAAAGGGCAAGCTTGGCAAGACCCAAACGAGCCGCCCACTGAAAAGGAAATTAAAGAAGCCATGCGATTACTAGAAACAGCCTTCGGAGGAAAACTAAGAATCTCCAAGGCACAACAAGACGAACCTGAAATAACAGCGAACACCACAATCTGCAAAATACAAAAAAGACTAAGCTACCTGGAAAACCCATCCCTGACTAGCAAAGGAAGGCAATCCACTCCCTGCCACGAAGACTCCGACGAGGAACCGGACGCATCGTTGAGAAGGAACCCAAGCCACAATGCGAGTGAACAGAACTACCGGAGCATAGAGAAAGAAAAATATACTCACCAAACAAGTAAAGGCTCCCCGACGACTCAGATGGCTTCCAGGTCAACCATCGACTACCAAGAGGCTTCCAGAGCCAACACCAAAGAGCATCGGGTTGAATGGAACCACTCCCTGGCAGCCGCGAACCGGAGCTCCTACCTCGATGACGGCAAAGGCAAAATGAATCATGAGCATGCGCAGTACCACCCAGCGCCTGACAGCACAGGAGCCAATCAACACAGACTTGCTTCCAGCGTGCCTATGCCCTATTGTGAATACAGCTATGACAGAAACCATGGACAGCAGCAAGGCATGGGTAACTATATGCATCACACAAACATACTTGTAACTGATCTAATTAAACTTAAGGCTGATGGGACAAATTTACAAGAATGGGGGCAGCAATTAGAAATTATGTATTTAAAGGAAAATATGTTGTTTTTTCTGTATGACCCCCCTAGCAAGCCTTGGAATTGTGACACAGATTGTCTCCACCACAAAGCATATTATATGATGATAGCTACAATTTCACCATGTATCTTCCCTAGCATAGAGCACAATCTTACTGTAACAGAAGTATTCCAAAAACTGTACAACCTATTTCAGAGGAATAATGCTGCATCCACTTCCAAAAAATCCAGGGAATTCTATGGGGCCAGATTGCGGGGTGGAATGTCAATGAGTGAACATATCCTAAACCTGAATGCAGCCAGGGTGGAACTCATCCAAAGAGGAGAGGTTATTCCAGAAAACAGTCTAAAAAGTGTAATCATTAACTCCCTTGACTCAAGCTGGGACAATTATATTACTGTGTTGGATAACTTAAATTTAGAACAGCTCACGCTAGATGACTTAACCAGCAGACTTATTGCTGAAGATAAGAACAGGAGGGAAAGATCATTAGGTCACAGGGATGACAGATATAGAAGGAGAGCTGAACCTCGAAATAGAGACAAATACACGTATGGGTGCCACATCTGTGGGTCAAGCAATCATTATCAAAGGGATTGCCCAAGGAACATCGATTACAAACAACAAACAAGGCTAAGGAAAGGCCAGAAAAGAGGGTGAACTTCTCTGACAGAAACCTCCCTGACTACAGGGGAAAACGTAGTGAGACCCCTAACTCCAGGTATACACCAAGAAGCAGAGATAGTTCCAAGGAAAGCAGACAGGGCTATCAGTATGGATTGGGAAATGACAACTTAGAAGCACCAGACAATTACTGTAATTGGCTTATAGATTCTGGGGCCACATGCCACACTACATGCAACAAAGAAATATTAGAAAAGTTCATACCCACAAATTACTACATTAAAGTAGCAAATCAGAAAAAGGTTTCAGTAAAAGGAACAGGAAATGTCAACATAAAAGGAATAGGACAAATAGAGGGGGTACTCTTCGTACCCGAGATCCCTCAAAACATATTAGCCACAATAAGATTAACAACAGAACACAAAATAACCATATCTTTCAGCAAAGGTAAAGCATACATGTATAAGGACAACAAACCCATGAAAGAAATAACTATAAAAGGAGGTTTAGCTTATCTATGCCCCAAGGAGACAGAATGTACAACCACATATCAGGAGGTCATTGAGTACATGTCAGAAGAGAAACCCAATGATTGTTCTAATGTATCACAAAAAAACACAAATGGGAAATTATTACATGATAATTGTGCTCACCTATTACATAGGAGATTAGGACATGCAAGTTTCCAAACAATACAAAAAATGTCAGAATGCTCAGAGGATGTTAAAGTAAAAAATTGTGACAATTATTTAGATTGTTCTGTTTGTAAATCGTCCAAAATAAGGTGCAAACCCAAACCCAAAAAGGCATCATGCACAACTCAATCTGTATTCCAATTGATACATATGGACCTTGTTGGCCCACTAAGGCCCTCAATTAAATATAGAAAAAAATATTTTTTAACAATTGTAGACAACTTCAGCAGGTACGGTTTTGTCTATACACTTAACAACAAACACGAAACATTCAGAAAAGTAAAAGAATTCTATAAAAAAATTGAAGTTCAACATGGGGTAAAAATTAAGCGGATCATGACCGACAGAGGTTCTGAATTTTTGTCCAGAGAATTCAGAGATTGGACAAATGACCAAGGCATCAAACACTTCAAATCCTGTCCGTTCTCACCATTTCAAAACGGGATCGTAGAAAGAAAAAATGGTTTACTGCAAACCATGGTCAGATGCGTGCTGGCGGATGCCGGCTTAGGTCAATCCTTCTGGGCCGAGGCCCTCATGTATTCAAACTATACCTTAAATCGCCTCTGGTCAAGCTCAATTGATAAATCCCCTTATGAGGTCATGTTTAACAGAAAACCTAAGGTGGGCCACTTACACATCTTCGGAGTGACAGCCGATGTATATATCCCGAAACAGATAAGGCGTAAGGGGGACAAAATATCAAAAAAATTGATCTTTATGGGTTACGAGACAGGTACGAAGGGTTACCGATTTATAGATCAAAGTAACAATTTTGTCATCTCTAGGACCGCTAATTTTCATGAACATAGTAACTGGTCTAAATTACACTTAAATGATTTATGTCACAGCAAAATAGGTATTGCATTGGAAAACAATGAACAGGAACAAAAGAACACAAACTCAACATCTCCAAATAAATCTAGACTGAACCATACAAATATAGCCAAAAGGGAGTGGAAGGAAGGGCATCCAGTAATACATAGAGACAAACTATTAAATAAGGAAACCAGATTCTTACACACTGATGAAACGCCACAAAATAGACCAGTCAGATCAACTAGGAACACTAAACCAAAAAAATTACAAGATTATGTACTCTCTTTAGACACCCCAAGGCTAACACCAAAGAATTACCATGACATATCTAAGTTACCTGCAGAAAAAAGACAAAAATGGGAGGAGGCTATCAAAAAAGAAATGGATAGTTTGAAAGAGTTAAAAATCTACACACCAGTCTCCTCACCTTTAGAAAAATCACCTATAGGCACCAAATGGGTATTTAAAATAAAAGAGTTGGAGGATAACAAACTATTGTACAAAGCCAGATTAGTCGCTCAGGGTTTTGCCCAAAGGTTTCCGGACAATTACGAGGATACTTATTCCCCAACTGTTAGATCAGAAAGCGTAAAAATTGCCTTCACTTTAGCCTCCATCCTAGATTTAGATGTCCATCAATTTGATGTTCAGACAGCCTACTTACATGCTAACCTCGATAAAAAGATATACGTAAAGGCACCACCCAATGAAAATTCTCAACCCAACAATTTCTGGTTATTAAACAAAAGCCTTTATGGCCTGCGACAATCAGGAAAGCGCTGGTATGATTGCTTGTCAAAAATTCTCACTGATTTGGGATTCAAGGCCACCTCTGCGGACTTATGTTTTTTTGTCAAATCTACTGGTTCTTCAAAGGAATTTGTACTCGTCTATGTTGATGATACCTTGTATTTTGGTAAAGAAAGGGCAAAATGCGATGAATTCGCAAAAGAATTGGGTAATCATTTAATTTGAAAATATTGGGCAAAGTAAATAAATATCTAGGAGTACAAATAGAAAAACACCAAAGGGTTTTAAATTATCCCAAAAAGAAAAAATCATAGAACTGATTCAAAAATGTTATATGTGTAATTCTAAGACATCAGACACACCCATGTCAGTCGACTTTGTGAAAAATATGAACGGGGAACACGAGCCCTTCACTGATAATACCTTGTATAGGTCTGTTATAGGATCTTTATTGTATATATCTAACTGGACTCATCCAGATATCACCCTAGCTGTTAATCTTCTATCCAGAAATGTAAGCGAACCCACTTCTTTCCATTGGGAAAGTGTAAAAAGAGTATTGAGATACTTAAATTCTACTATTGACTTTTGCTTATATTTGGAACCATCTCTAACCAAGAAACCTATTTTGTCTTGTTTTGCGGATGCCGACTGGGCCGGAGACTCAAAGAGCCATAAAAGTACATCAGGTTATGTTTTCTTTGTGAATAATTCTCCCGTATATTGGTTTACCGGAAAGCAAAGTCTCATTGCAACCTCAATGGCTGAAGCCGAATATATATGTCTCTCGAAGGCCACTAACAATCTAACATGGTTTGATGATCTCCTAGCTAAAATATGGACTGAACCCGACTACCCGATATACGTCAAGGAAGATAATCAAGGACTTCCAGTGGGACAGCGACATCGCCAGACGCTTCTTTTTGAAGTGCCAGCCCAGGGCTCCGTAGAACCGCAAAGAACAGCGACTATCAGCTGTCTTGCGGTTTGAAAACTTTCCCCCTGGTATGAGGGGGGAAAGTGAGTAGACGGGTGGGGTAGAGCTCCCTGAAAGTGCCGGATTTCACACATAATCTGGCGCTTGAAGATGAGAGCTCCCCGTTAAGCCTGTCAGTACTCCGGACCCTGGATGCCTCTGCTTTGCAGAGCTAGATGTCGTTAACCATTCCAGCACCAACTTTAAACAGATATTTTTTGAATCGAGCTGGCGGAGCACAAGCAGTATGAATTAAACAGCAAGTATTTTTTTTTCCTTTTAACTCCAAAGATTTACTTTCTTTAAAAGATTCTTCCTAAGCTGAAAGTGAAAGCAAGATGGCGTTTGAGTTTTAACGGGGCGTGAAGAAGCGAAAGCTAAAAGTAATTATTGACAAGCCCGTTTGAAATGTAAAACTCCTTTTTGAAAAGTGGATGTAATAAGAAAGGAATAATAATAATTGAAGCAGCAATACAAATTACAAATTGTAAAGGATTCCCTTTTTTTTTTCTTCTTGAAACTCTTTTTTTCTTTTCTCTTCCCCCTTTTTTTTCCTGTCCTTCTGGGAAGGAAGAAGGGGGGCAAGATGGCTGGGCTTTTTGAAAGTAAAGGAGGGTTATTTAACCCTCAATGGTCTGAATTTGAGGAAGCTTTGAGTTCAATTACCTCTGCTTTATTGAAAAGAATTGATACTATGTTTCAAGTTTCTCAAGCTGGAAATAATGAAATACATGGAAATACTGAGTTGCAATCTAGCAGTGGGGGATTGAATGAAGAGTTGGAAGATGCAAAAAAACAACAACAGATTATAGCAGATTTTACTGAGGAGAGAAAGATGAATGTTGTGCAAAATAAGGAGCAAGATAAAACTCAATCTGCACTTAATGAGTTGTTTCCAGAAGAAGCTACATTTCTGCAAAAATTTTATAATATGCAATCCCAAAAACCGCAAAATTTTACTGGAGCTAAAAAAGGCAGAGGGATCAAAGTTAAGAAGAAAGTTCGTAAAAAGGAAAAGAAGAAAGACTGGAGAAATGGAAAATAACCCTGCTTGATGAGATGATGGTCCTTAAAAAGTACTGTTTAAGTGTTTAAAGATTTTGAATTTTTTGGAAAAAGAAAAAAAAACAGACAGCAGTTTAATGCCAATTAACTAAGCGATGAGCGACGATGAAGAGGCAACTTACAGCTGTATTGGAATATTTGAGAAGAATAAACAGATCACAGCAATGCTGGTGTATTGGGTTGTGAAATATGCAATGATTTGGATTATTTTATTAAGGACTGCAACAAATTTGGACTTAATTGCAATCGCAGAAGTTCTACTGAATATAGCAAATTGAAGTTTCTTGCTTGATGGTAATGAATACAAGGCAAAAGGACTATGGACCTAGGGCAATTGCAGTTGATCTGGTGGTTTCCCTAATATGTCTGACGAATTTATTAATCTAATTTTTGACTGGATTTGATGGATATCATTTCAAATATAATTACAATTACAAAGTCACTCGGGGGGCTTTTTTTTATATATACAGAAGCAATTTTTATTTAGGGGGGTAGATGTAAATGAAGATATCTTATATGCTGTTGGAAGATGTGAAGACAAGAAGATTAGCAATTGGTTCAATCTAGTATGAAGAATTTAAAGGATTGATAAAGTTCTTAAATGATGTTCTTAGTTGATTTGTTAATATGCATGGATATAAGAGGTTTGATTATTAATTAAAAATTATTGTTAATATTATTTCTTATTAAGTGTTTTGATTATAATTGGACCTTGATGGTTTAAAAGTGAAGGACGGAAGAGTTTATATAGTAATTTTTTTTTAAAATTGGAGGTTTTTTGAGTGAGGGTTTCCTTTTTTTTTCTTGTTGTTGTTGTTGTTGTTGTTGTTGTTGTTTTGTTTTAAATGAAAGAAGTTATAAAATATTTTGTTAAATTGTATAAACCTAATAATTTGTTAAGTAACAATTAGCCAAATTGAGTAATGATAGGTTTGATTAGATAATACTTAATTGTTTTAATTGCTGTAATTATAAATGGAGATAATTTTGTTGAATTAGATGGAATAAGGAGAAAAAAAGACTTGCTTTCCTTTTATCTATTTGTTTAATGATCATGATTATAATAAGTGTGAAATGGAGTTTAATTTAGAGAATTTAAGCTGTATTTTATTTTGTACTTGCTCTGGGAAGTCGGGGGAGGTGGTTGGGGAGGGGGGGAGAAAATGTATGTAAAATTTTTAAAACTTTTTCAATAAAAAAAAAAGGAAGATAATCAAGCAGCCATAGACATCTCCGCTGCTGAAGCTATCGGAAAGAGATCTCGACACATTGACATTAAATTTAAGCATGTGAGACAGATGTCAGACATTGGTTTTGTAAAATTGATCCACTGTGAAACCTCTGAACAAACCGCTGATATATTAACAAAACCATTATCATCGAGACAACACATATATTTAACTTCAAAGTTATGTGTAAGGTTATAAACGGTTGAATATTTTAAGAGGGGGATTTGTTAAGTAAAATAATCAACCTGTTGTGTGTGTATGTAAGGGTTAATGTCCTCATTAGTACTTCCCCTTCCAAAGTCCCTCCTTACTGATGCTCCTCCTCCTATATATATGTTGATGCTCCTCCTCAGATCCTCTCTTATCCTGGTGTCCTGTATGACAGAAACAAATAAAAGGTGTTAGTCGAGTAAAGACTGAATTCTTGGTTCTTTTCTGGACCTGAAAAAATAAAAAACACAAACAGGGATGGGGATAAAATTATGATATACATGTAACATGATACATTTCTGTTCAGGATTAGAATGGCTATTTTAAAAATGGAGAGACACTGATACATGAAAAGGACACAGTTAAGTGTGTGCATGGCTATAACCAATAATAGAAGGTTGCTATTGCTTCCAGATTATTTAGTACAATCATCATCATTATACCTCTACTACTGATGCAATATGGAACACATTTCAATAAAACCAAGATCATAACAGTAAAACAATGATCTTTTAGTGCTGCTTTATAACTAGGGAAACTGGACAAGAAAAAGAGAGAACAAGAATACCAATGCTTCCAGATCACACTTGTATCAGAAGCACCGAGACACTTCTGGGTTGAAAGGATTAGCTGGTAACATCACCATTGCTCGCGGGATGCCCAATTGGGGGTTCCTTTCATGTCTCCAGTAGGAGCTGAAGCAAAGGATGGGAGCTCCCACAATCCCATAGCCGCACTCAGGTCTCAAACACAGGCTTCCTGTTTGTCAAGCCAGTGTCCTAACCATATGAACCACTGTGGACCTATTGCTTCCAGATTATGGATTCAGAATTAGTTATTAAAAGTACTGTGGACTAAAACAGCAATAGATCAGTTCTAGAGCAAATAAAGATTGACTGATCACTTGAGATGATGACCAGTATATTGCTAAATATCAGGCAATGGCCAAGTGCCAGACAATTGATTCTTTGAGAATCCAGAAATAATAAACAGACTAGTAAATAGGTAGATGTTAAACTTCATTTTTAACAGATTTAAATAGAAACACAAAAACATCTCAAGCAAGATGATAATAGATCTCTGCCTTGACGTGGTGGGGGACTTAACTGCTCCAATGAAGCTGAGAGCTGTGCTGGCGGTAGTGTAAACTACCAGCAGGTCCAACCATGCCAGAGAGGTCTAGGCTGAGGAGCAGAACTGAGTGCACCCAACAACCCATGCAATGAATCATGGTGAAACACAACCGAACGAAGCCTATACCGGCTCGGTCATTGCCCTGGTTAACAAGGACTGCGTCAGATGTTGGGGAACCTGGACATTCATCGACAAGTGGGCTACAAGCCACAGGTCCCATAGCTGAGCAACCAGGGCATGGGCCTGCAGAGCGACTGCAAGATGAACAACCTCAGAAGCGGCAGAAATACACCATGTCAGAGAACCGCAATGTAATGAAATGCTACTACAAAGCAGAACCAGAAAAACAAGGCTACCAAAAAAGCATGTACCAATTATGGAAACAAGAATACCCAGACTCAAGGATAACTGAATTACGATTAGCCGATCAGTGACGATTCATCACTCGGAACAAAGTGCTCAGTGAAGTCGAACTTGAAGAAATACAGAAAAATCATCATCATCATCATCATCATCAGAGTGTCCACAGAGATGCTATGATAGCTGCCATTTCAAGAATTGGTTGCAAGTTTTCTTTTTAATCTCCACTGTAACTTCAAAAGGGCACCGAATGAGCAGTCAGTAAATGAGGATTACATGCAATCTCTTTAGCATGTGATATATGCATAGGATGGATTAGAAAAAGCTTCAATAAGGCTGTTCAATAAGGCTGAATGAAAAAAACATGAAGACAATGGATAATGTGGGGGGGGGAATAGAACCAAAGAAGATACTAGGATGCCTTTTCAAAAAGCTGCAAAGTATTAATGATGACAGATTGTCAACATTTATCCTGGAAGTAAACTTGTCTCAATAGCACCAAACTACAAAAATCTTCATGGGCAATCAGTATCACTTTGCAAATTGTAATTAAATCTGTGTAATTAAATCTACAACATTTTGCATATATATAAAACAAATTTATTGTGAGTTATTTCATTTATATTTAGAGATACATTATTTAAATTTGTTATATTTAGAATTGTAAGAAAATTAATAGAAACATTTGTTCCATGTGAGAGAAAAAAAAGCAATGTCACTTGTAATGCAACAGCTGCTGTGCATAGTTTGTCTTATAAATAATTCTGAAAGTTTTAAAGAATCCATTGTCTTATTCATTAGGAACAACACTGTAATCAAAGGTTTTTAATTGACCAATATATTAACTGATTAACTATTACATTTAAATCAACTATTGTTGTCCTCTTCCACTTTTAAATTCACAGAATTTCTATTAGAAAGGTTCACTTTCAAAGTACTGTTTTAACCGAAAGGCAAAAAACCAACAGGAACAGCTGCTGTCTTCAGCACCTTTAATAGATCCAAAGATTGCCAATATGCAACATATTGAATCTGCAAGATGTCCCATTCAACACAGTGAGGTTCTTTTCATCACAGTGACATTGAAAAATGTAACAAAATACCTATTTGTTTAAATAACATTCTTTTAAAGAGACATAATCCCAGTGGTTGAGATAGCTCAGGTCAGTAAGTGGGGGCAGACAGAGAGGAGAAGGTTTGATAACTAGAAAATGAGAGACAGAGAAAAAAATGAAAGAGAAAGAAATGGAAACAGCATGTGCAAGAAGGCCTATTATTGGGTTATATGACACCCAACTCCCAGCAATTTGAGGGAGTTATGGGTCTACATAAACCAGGCATATAAATTTTCAGCTCATTACTTAAACCGAGGTACCTAAAAATTAGCAAGACCATCAAAATTAATAGTCAATGTTTGTTATGTGTACTTAGTTTGATTTCATGACTTTGGGCATTTAACTTTGGACTTTAAATTCTATGAGAGATGAGAAACAACTCATTAAAATTCAGAGAAATATTCCTTCTGAAACAAGAGAAATACCAAAATTCCTCACGGAAAGAATAGGGACTGTCATCATTGGCATCCTTCAGTCTCAAGAGACTATGGTATCATACTCTGGAAAGAGGTCCTAAAACAGCATCTAGTGTGATTAAAAAGGCCAATTCGAGAGTGGCAATCCCTTCCACACTGAGGGCAGATACATTCTGTCTCCTATCCAGCCCCCAGATTTCGCTGGTTCTGGGATTGCCTCTTTGCCTCAGCCTGCCGAACAAGTGTCTCTTCGAATTGAAGAAGGCCAATTCGAAGAGTCTGCATCTTTAGCCTCCAAGCTGAATGATCGAAGGTCAAGGATTCCCAGTTGTTAATGTCCATTCCCAGGGCCTTTAGGTCCCTCTTGCAGATATCCTTATATAGCAGCTGTAGTCTCCCTCTGAGGCGCTTTCCCTGCACTAATTCTCCATACAGGAGATCTTTCGGAATCCAACCATCAGCCATTCTCACGACATGCCCCAGCCAGCATAGACATTGCTGTTTCAATAGTGTATACATGCTAGAAATTCCAGCACGTTCCAAGATTGCACTATTTGGAACTGTCAGGTGATGCCAAGAATTCATTGGAGTTCAACTTTCTCTCCTGCCGTGCATAGAGGGTCCAAGACTCACTGCAGTACAAGAGTACTGTATCCTTGGAAATAATATTTTAAAAAATTGTTTTGTTTCTGAATTTGTTCTTGTACTGTGGAGAAATCTGTAATTATATGTTGTGCTAGAAGCTGTCATTCCAGTTGTTGCTTTGCTTTGGGTCTCTGTGAAGCCATGAAGAGGAAAAAAGCCATTTCAGTCAGAGCTAGTCCAAGGATAGAACCAATTCCTACATTTCCAAAAAGCCAATGAGATGTTTCTATCAGCAATTCGAGGAGGCAGCAAATAATGAACAAAGGGAGAGTGAGAAAAGTAAATCCACAGTTGTATCTGCAGGAGAGGGTTTAAAAAAGGCAAGACGGTGGCCAGAGCCAGGCAATCAAAGTCCCATCCCTTTTTTACATGTCACAAAGCAATAATACTCAATTCTGTTCTTTAGATTAAATCTGTCTTCCAGATTGCCTTTCTCCATGCTGAAAGGGACAGAAACTGATCACTCCATAATTTTCTCTGGACAAAGAAATGAAGTGAAGCTAGACTGAAGTGTACATGTAGTCCTTGACTTACAACCATTTGTTTAGTGACCATTTGAAGTTACAATGGCATTGAAAAAATGATGACTTAGGAGTATTTTTCACATTTACAACCATTGCAGCCTCTCCATGGTCACAGGATCAAAATTTGGATGCTTGGCAATTGATATGTATTTATGACAGTTGAACTGTCCCGGGGTCATGCAAACAATTTTTGCGATCCTCTGACAAGCAAAGTCAAAGGGGAAGCCAGATTCATTTTTAACAACCATGTTACTAGCTTAACAACTGAAGTGATTCACTTAAAAACTGTGGCAAGAAAGGTCATAAAATGGGGCAAAACTCACTTGCTTAACAATGGAAACTTTTGGCTCAATTGTGGTCACAAGTCAAGGACTATATCGGTGTAGCCTTGAGAAGTATTGTGATCCCGGCCCAATTTCTGCAGTTCAGAAGTTCCTACCCATTTTGTTATTTGTAGTAGTAAATTGCACAGGGAACTATTAATTTTCTGAAGTTGAACTGTGCTTGTTTAATACATTTAGTTACTGCAATTCATTTATTACTAATGCCAAGCTTAATTCTAGTGGCAGTTGGCTTTTGCTTTTTATTTCAAATGAAGTAAATGTTTTTTGTGCCCAACAGCTGTCTCTTTTGAGCCCGTCCCAGGCAATTTACTTACAATCTAACTTGTTGGTCATTAAGGCCCCAGTTCTGCAAACAGCCTGCTAATTAAATCTCATCAATTTTGTCAGGGTTGAAGCAGACTCTCTCTGTTTAGAACTCTTCCTTAAATGCTTTTCTGAAGAAATTTTTAAAAAGTGCTAACTAAAAACCTCTGCAAATATTCTGTGAAAAATACAAGCAGGGAAATAATCAACACTTAAACTGGATTATGCAACTTTCATTATTCATTGTCAGGCGACCTTCTATTAATATGAATTAGTAACATTTATTTTTTTTAAAAAAGATAATTATGAAAGGTCTCAAAAGAG
This sequence comes from Ptyas mucosa, assembly GCA_012654045.1. Classification (NCBI taxonomy): domain Eukaryota; kingdom Metazoa; phylum Chordata; class Lepidosauria; order Squamata; family Colubridae; genus Ptyas; species Ptyas mucosa. The sequence continues at coordinate 4,008,319 of WNWU01000034.1, read as the reverse complement.
AGCTTGTATTTCTCATTATGGACCAAATATTTAGAAACATATTATCATGGTCATTCTGTCTGTCTCTGTCTCTGTTTTTCTCTCTCTCTCTCTGTGTCTCTGTCTCTGTCTCTCTCTCTCTATATATATAAATATGTATATATGTTTGTGTGTGTGTGTGTGCATATATATATATATATATATAGAGAGAGAGAGAGAGAGAGAGAGAGAGAGAGAGAGAGAGAGAGAGAGAGAATGTGAGTATGTGGTGCATGTTACTCCAGTGTACTGAAGTGCCAAAAAGAAAATGAAAGTTTGGAATATTTGTATTCACCTTTTTATTCAAGGTTCTTTCATCAATTCCCTGGTGACATTCATATGACAAGTAGAAAGTGAACCGCTTTAGGCAAGATTCCTGGACTACAAAGTAACTCTGGGAAGCTATGGAATTAAACACTAAATCTAGGACCAGAAGTGAATTAGTAAAGCAGCTTCATAGACCATTTGTCTACAGACTATTTCATTAACCAAATTAAGAATATCCTCCATAAATAAATATGGCAGAATTCTTAACATTACTTAATTTAGATCTCAATGGACTTTCTACATTTGCACGCTTTCTGAGATTTGTGTGGTTAACAGTTGCTAAAACTGCAAATTGCAGTGTTATTTTCTTGCTTTGCCTCTTGTAATTATGTCGAGGTACGTATGGTATGTTTTGACAAGAATCCAACTCTAATAGCGTTCGTTTTTAAAGGAAAATACTGACCCGTATTAAGTGGCTCTGCTTAGCCCCATTTGGTATAAATATCAGAACTTCACTATGAAATGAAAAGAGAATGGTCTCAGATAATCTGAGCGATGGTAATTATTTTTAAACTTAAGATAGGAGACTGTGCAGCTCTATAAAAATTATTGAAAATTGTAATATGTTAACATGATAAATTCATGGAAAATATTTGTGTGTGTGTGGAGAGAACGAAAGACAGTTTGGTTTTACTTAAGGCATCATGAAAGCCGGCTAGGTGACTTTGGGCCAGTCTCTCAGCCCACAAGGTCATGTTCGGGTGACGACTCAAATGATCAGTTTGGTTGATCCAAAAAAGTAGACCCCTGCGGGAAAATGCTAGCAAGAAAAAAAAAATCAGGTTTATGAAGTGTTGCCATTCCTTTGTGATGAGAAGAAAAGCACAAATTAACCAAGTGGCTCAATTAAAATCATATTTTTGAACTTAAAAAGCATGATTTTGTGTAGTTGAAGCTTTTATGCGAGTGAGATCAGATGGTAGATGCCTGGCATTATTCTGCAGTGCTGAAATTTGCCTCCACAGTAATACAACTTAATAAAATAAAGCACATACAAGCCACTATCATAACTGATTCCTTATGTGTAAGAATATCTGATATGTCTTAAAGAAATGATAAGTTCTTTTTCTGGAAAAAAGGATTCACTAGATTTGGCAATGGACAGCAACATCATATTAGGTGGAATCTCGAATAATATACTGTAAGTATAAAATTCTTTTATTTGAGAGAAGCATATGAGAAGAAAAATAGAATGAAAACATAGCTGTTTATCAATTATTTATATTTGCAATTGTTTGATTAGTGACTAGTAAACCTGGAATCTGACTCGCAGCTGGGTCCAAATTCCATGTTAGCTTATTTTATCTCCACACATGGCATTAGTTTAATATGAGAAATTTAAATGGAAATCCAACTTAATGTTTGTGTGCTGGTCAGAATGCTGGCATTATTGATAACACTAGATACAGTGGTACCTCGGTACTCATCATTAATGGGTTTCTGGAGGCACGAGTACTAAAAATGATAAGTATCAAACAAGCCACATGACTAACATGTGACATTTTGTTTTGGCTAGAGTCACAAGGCAGCCAATACTGACAACTTCCAACTTGTTTGTCGAGTACCGAACAAATGATGAGTATTGGGGCAAAATTTTTACATGAAAATGTATTGAGTACCAAATTCGACAACTTTCAAAGCAGTCGAGTATTGTGGTACCACTGTAAATCCAACAAGACCAAGCAATAGTGTATGCTTGTTGCCAAAGTTCTATCAATCCAGATGGCACCCTGGGTCAATGGTTACAGTGATCCATGTCAGATCCCAGACTTTGGAGAACTCCATGAGCTGAGCAGCCTGTGGAAAAGCAATTGTGGAAACTATGGCTCACCAAAGAATATACAACAGAGAGCCAGTTTGGTCTAGTGGTTAAGACAACACACTAGAAAAAGGGAGATTGTGAGTTCAAATCCCACCTTAACTATGAATGCCAGATGAGTAACTTTGGGCCAATCACTCTCTCTCTCAGCCTAACTCACTGTCAACATTTCGAGTAATGCATCCAAAGAAATCAGAACTCCAAGGCAGTAAGGTCCTTCAAAGAACATGTTTATTGGATACATCATATCGGCACAGCTAGTGAAAGCCAACTCTGAAGTTTCCCACGCTAATAGCATAGTTAAAAGAGTAACTGTTTCTCTCCCCAATTGTCCCAGGTCACATTGTCCAATTAAGGTAGTCGGCAGGTTCCTCAATCACTCCCCTCCTCCTTCAACTGCCACCTGTTGGGATGACCTTGGTTCCCATGAGAAGGCTTGTTGTTGTGTTGGCAGACAGTCTATCTGTCCCCCCACCCCACCCCTTAGAGTGTGTGGCAACTATGAAGCAGCAAAAGATGTCTTCAGTCAAGTTCGATTCAGAATTGACACTTACCTCACAGGGTTGCTATTGTGGGGAAAATAGGAGGAGGAAGGTATGTTGCGTATGTTTGCCACCTTGAGTCATTTGCAAAAACAATAAAGGTAGGATACAAATAAATAAGTAAAATAAAATAAAAAAGCATAATGACAGGGGCTTCCAGTTTAATCCCTGTGGTCCCTGATTTAGCATAATAGCCCTTCCTGAACATGTCTCTAGGATCTCATCTATTCATCAACAATGTTTCCTGGGAAGAAGCAGAAAAAAATTATAATGTTAAAGTACAAAATGCATTTTTAGTAGGCACAGTTGATATGAAGATATACTCTTTTAACTACAACTTCTAGCTATATATATATATGAGCCTCATCTCAGTCAATTGAATCTAACTTTTGTTTTAGGAAAATGTGACTCGTAACTAATAAGATGGAGTAAAACATAATTCTTTTCGATGAGACAACGAAACAAAGGGAAGTGGAATTCAGGTCTATTACTTTTCACTACTATAAAAGGTATAGCTTTAAAAAACCCAAACAGAAAACCAATTAAAACAAAACTGAAAAAGTACTTGAATAGTTTGAAGACATTAACAATCCCTCAGCCTACTTCCAACCAGCCTTTTTTTTTTAATTGCCTGGTGAACACAACCAGAGGAGGCATTGGAAGATTGGAGGAAGGAAAATGCAATGAACTGAGCGTCAGTGTTCTGGCTTGACTCCAGTCTTGGATAATTACATTCTCCTACTTAATTCCCAGCCATTCTAATTTCTCACTTGCATCCCACTCAAAATGGAGTAAATAAACAACTGCTGCGTCTCCAGAAGTCCGCATTAGTTCAATTACAGGCTGCTTCTGGCCCAATTCATTTCATAACTTTTTAATATCACTTCTCCCCTTTTAGTTCATCTCTCTTTGTTAAGCCTTTAAACCCCTACGATGTAGCTTTAAATTTTGAACAGCAAGTGCAGTTCCTTTAAGGACCCTTAATAATCTCATCAAGAATGTCTTCCACACCAGGAAAACACACCAGGTTTACAGACCAATACCAGTGTTTTAGTCACTATGTGACTAAAGTTATATAAATGTGACTAAATAAATAAAGTAGCAATGTTAGGTTTCCAAATAAATACATATGGTGTTTTCCTTCTCTAATCACACTTATTGCATTTACTCCTCAGGTCAGAGATGTAAAGCATTTACTGGAATGAAAAAGAAACTAATGAATTTATAAGGTAGCAGCATGCCTGCATAATCAGGATTGAAAGCAAGAACTCAATAATGTTTCAATATTACCAACTGTAGTACTACATGTAATCCTCAATTTACAACCATTCATTTAGCGATGGTTTGAAGTTACAATGACATTGAAAAAGTGACTTACGACTGTTCTTCACCCTTAAGACCATTGTAGCATCCTTGTGGTCACATGACAAAATTTGGACATTTGGCATGAATTTTTGACAACAAAGTCAACGGGAAGTCACTTAACAACCACGTTACTAACTTAACAACTGCAGTGATTCACTTAACAATTGTGGCAAAAAAGGTTGTAAAATGGGGCAAAACTCACTTAATAATCCTCTTGCTTAGCAACAGAAAAAATATGCTCAATTGCAGTTGTAAATTTAATCTACCTGCAATCCTGAGATGTTCTAGCAACTATGATGTCCAAAGTTGACAACAAATAGCAAGTGATTTAACAAATCAGATAAGGAAGGAGGGTTTTTTAAAAAATCTGTTAGAGAGTACACAAACAAATCCAATTCAAAATAAACAATTCTGGCTGCTGTATTTCTCAGTTTACTCAAATTAGTATTTACCTTTCTTTTTCTGATACTTTTCTCATACTAAGTGTGCAATATCCTTCCCTATCTTTAATTATTTTTTTATTTCAGAACTGCCAGGAGTGATGTGCTGAACAAAAAGCAAAAGAGAAATGAAGTACTAAATGCAATATAATTAAATGTTATGGAAAATAGTTTAAGAACATACCATAACATTTTCCTTCTAGCAGAAACAGACGGAAACAGTTAGCATCTTGAGAAGTGTGATAAACTAAAACAGAACTTGCCTAGAAGACAAAAATGAATCTCTAAGCAGGCCATATCAATATCAATAAAAAAGCCCATTCCATCAAAGTAGTGAGCCCTGGATTTATTAAAGAACAAATTTCTTTAAATAATGTGGATAAACAAAAAGCCATTCAACTTGAAGCCAGAAAAGCTTAAAAGTGATTCCAGTGGAATTTCTTTGGGGAAAATACTTCATAGCTGGAAATTTATTTATTGGTTCGATTTATATGCTGCCCTTCTCCGGAGACTCAGGGCAGCTTACAATGCGTTAAGCAACAGCCTTTATACTTTTGTATATACCTGCTTAGTAGGGCTTTCAGCCCCCCCAAGCGGTGTTCTTTTTTATACAAAGTCAGGTTATTGTCCCCACAATCCGGGTCCTCATTTTACCTACCTCAGAAGTATGGAAGGCTGAGTCAACCTTGAGCCTGGTGAGATTTGAACTTGCAGTAATTGCAGGCAGCTGGCAGCCAAGTGCTACTTAAGTGCTACTTAACAGCGCTTTAGTCCGCTGCTCTACCAAGGCTCCTTGGTGCCCAGCAGAAAGTTTTTCTCTTGATAAACCACCCCTATCACTTCAGTTAGGGATGAGAACATATAAATCATTTTCAAAATTTTCGCAACATTTAAGTTTGAAACTGGAACTGGGAAATGGGCTGGCTATTGTAATTTGGTAGTAATTCTCTTTGAGTTCATCTATCTTGTGCCATAATTTATTCTATTCATAGTTTGTTGAACAAGCCATCATGGCTGGAGTACTAATAAAGCTAAGTCAAAAGTTATAACTAATAAACCACAATGGTTTTGTTCGTATATCATCCTAAGCCCAAACTAAATAATCCAATTATGATTTACAGCATGTATGAACCAGGCCATTGGTTCAACCACAACAATACACAACAATACACAACAATACACAAGCAAATAATAGATACAAACTCAAGGTAAACTGTTCCAAACTCGATTGCAGAAAATATGACTTCAGTAACAGAGTGGTCAATGCCTGGAATGCACTACCTGACTCTGTAGTTTCTTCCCCAAACCCCCGAAACTTTAACCTTAAACTTTAAAGGTCTGTAAGGGGTGCAAACCTTAAAGCTCTGTAAGGAGTGTGCATAAGTGCACCAGCGTGCCTACCGTCCCTGTCCTAATATTCCTTTTTACTTACGCTTTTCATGTATTTAAATTATGTTTATACTTTTACCTGTTATCTTATATATGCTTGACAAATAAACTTATGATTATGACTAAATTTAATAGAGCATATCCTCAATTGAAAATACAAAGAACTGCAATCCTAAATGGTAACAGCCCATCTAAAAGAGGTAGCCACATTGAGTATTTACTTACTTCTGAAATAATGCAAATAAGGTTCCTAGTTTTTAAAATACAGCTAGTAATAACTTGAATTGCTGTCTTTTTACAATGACTAACATTTTCAAATGAAGCTTCCTTTTATATCTTCATCCCCAGAGGTGGTATTCAGCTGGTTCGGATCGGTTTGCCCGAACCGGTAGCAGAAATCACGGGTGGGCCTGTCAAATATATATTGATGGTCGTGCTCATTCCGTTCTATGAGGAAGTTATTTGGTCAATAAAAGCTTCAGGTTTAAAAAGTTATTTTATTATTTACAAATATACAATAATGAACAGGGTGTCCTGTTGCATTTGTTACCCTAACTGCATGACTGAGATGTTGAGAGGAGAGAGAAGTTCACGAGTTGCCTTGCTGAGATAGATGGGAAGAAGCAGGGAAGATATCCAATTGATTTGTGGGTAAGAGTCCAATAAGAAAGTTCATTGGCTGATACAGTCACATGTGATGTCTGTAAAGACTTAACCCCTTCTGGTCCCTGGTGCATCATACGCAGGCAATATTTGACAGGGCCTGCCCTCCCACTCCGGCTCTAATCCATCCTATTTAGGCATGTTTTTGAGGCCAGGCGCATGTGCGGAAGGCGCACATACCAGCAAAGCACATGCGTGGAAGGCCAGGTGCATGCATGGACGGCGCATGCACATTTGCGAACTGTTAGGGTAAGTAAGTGAATACCACTCCTGTTTATCCCTTGTTCTAAATCAAAAAGCTTAAGCTTCATTCCAGCTTATTTAATTTTAGAAATTGACAGTAATTTGAAATTGGCAATGACATTGGTTCCTGCATCTGTCCTTGAGGGGAGAACAGGGAGAACTTTCTAGTTCTGTTTTTGATAGGGAGCGTTGAGAATGAAATAATCGGCAAATATGGATAAAAATGCTTTGTGATAAGTGTTAAATCTTATCAAGTCTCTTGGCATCAGGTACCAACACCATCTTGATGCTGCCTTTTAACATTCATGTCCATTATGCAAATTCAGTCCAGCGCTGCCATTTAGATTAAATTAATATCTGTTTTATTGGAAACATCCACCTGCCCCCCCTCCCTCCCCACCCCCCCCCCCCCCCCCCCCCCCCCCCCCCGGGCAGATGCACTAGTCAGACCAGTTAAAACAGCCAAGTGAGAAAGCCTTGGGATTCGTAATCCTTAATCAAAGCAAAGTGCGTAGCTTCAGTGCTGTGATTTCACATGCCACAAAATGTTTTAGAGGCAGGGGGCACTCTTCTGCCGATGTGGGGGAGGAGAAGTCATAAAATCAAAGCCCCATTAGTATATTTATGCTTCATCGAGCCAGAGTAAATGCCGCCATGACTTTGCAGGCATGAAAATTGTTGGTGATATTTTAATAACTTCTGAGGTGAGCAAACATTTCTCACTTAACCTTGGATCTCTTCCTAGAGAACAATTGAATACTAGACAATATTAATTTAGGACATTTTGTGAGAAGAAAGGAGAACACTGAAAAGAAAAACAGATCAAGTGTGGGATTTTTTTAATGTCATTGCTAATTTCTTCCTCCTTGAGACAGAAGGAAGTTGATGTAATTGATAATAAGGGTGGGCTTCCATAGGGAAATTAGAGGGGGAGGGCAGAATCAAGACAACGTTAGGGTAAGCAAACTCTACCTTTTTCCTTGGTGTGTTCTACACCTGGTGCTTCAAACTCATGGGCATGAATGTCATTTTGATTTCTCCCTCTTCCGTAAATGTTCCTGCAGAGCAATAGCTCTCAATGTGGGTCATATGAACCCCCAAGGGCACATGCCATATTTATAGGGAGTACACAGTAAATATCTGAGGAGTTTATCCAGGCTTTCTCTGGAGTTTCAGGCTGCTGCAGTGTATTTTTTGCTTACCTGAATATTGTTCTTACCCAGTTGTGTAACAAAACAGACTGCCTGTACAACATCTTCCAACAAAATGGATACTCATACAACTTTATTAAAAACTGCTTCATCACTCAACCCACTATAGCAGTGATGGCAAACCTTTTCAGCACCGAGTGCCCAAAGTGGAACATACACGTGCTGGAGCCCCGGAAACTTGAAGACCAACTGATCAGCGCGCTTGCACGTGCCAGAAACCAGAAGAGCAGCTGGCAATGACGCGCATGCCCACAGAAAGGGCTCTGTGTGCCACCTTTGGTACACGTGCCATAGGTTCGCCATCAAAGCACTATAGCAGTGATGGCTAACCTTTTTGCCATCGCGTGCCAGGAGGGGGGGCAGGGGAGGTTCACATGCATGTGTGCCCACACCCATAATTCTATACGCCCCGCCCTGCACATGCGTGCGCAACCCCCCCTCCTCCCCCGGCTCCTGGCGCATGATGGCCTGGTAAGCCCATTTTTCTTTCTCAGCTGGCTCCAGATCCTCTCTATGCATCTGGGGAGAGCAAAAACAGCCTTCCCCACCACCTCAGAGGCCCTCCGGAGGCCTGAAACAGCCTATTTCCCAACTCCCAGTTAGACAGGAAGTGACTTTTTTTGCTGTCCCCAGCCTCCAGAGCCTCTCTCAAAAAATGTCACTTTCTGTCCAACTGGGAGTTGGGAAATGGGCCATTTCAGGCCTCCGGAGGGCCTCCGAGGAGGTGGGGAAGGCTGTTTTCGCCCTCCCCAGATGCATAGAGAGGATCTGGAGCCAGCTGAGAAAGAAAAATGGGCCTTCCCCACCCACCCCAGGCCCTCCGGAGGCAGGAAACAGTTTCCCTATTTCTGATGGGCCCAGAAGGCCCCAAAATCAGCTGGCCGGCACGCATATGTGCACCAGAGCTGAATTGGCATGCCCGCTGATATGGCTACACGTGCCACCTGTGGCATGCATGCCATAGGTTCACTATCATGGCACTATAGCATAAGAAATGAAAAGAATGAGGCTACCATACATCAAAAACGTTTCCGATTGTCTGGGACACTACACACCCTCTTCACAACTCTTTTCCTTGTTACCTTCTGAGAGAAGGCTTTGGGGTATCCAAAGCAGAAATAGATTCAGTCACAGTTTTGTTCCATATAGCATCAACCTTGTGAACTCTCAAGTTTCCTCTTTCCGCTATATATTTAAAATGGGCATATATATATATGTATGGTGGAGATATATATTTATGTATGTATATAGCATGTGTATATATGTGTTATGTATGCGTTTGGGTAGATATACACTTTCTCTTGAGAGCAGACAACAGAATTTTGTTTTTAATGTGGGCCGGTGTGCTTGCAGTAAAAAAAATGACAATAAAGCTGTTTTGTCTTGTCTTGTCTTTATTTTATCTTTATCTTATTTATCTTTATCTTATCTTGAAACAACCAACAGCCTATCCAAGAGCCAAGAGCCTATCCAAGAGCCTTGGATAGTACAGTGGTCTAAAGCCCTGTTATTAACATCAGCTGCCTGCAATTATTGCAGGTTTGAATCTCACCAAGGCTCAAGGTTGACTCAGCCTTCCATCCTTTCTAAGGTAGGCAAATTGAGGACCCAGTTTGTGGGGGCAATAAGCTGACTTTGTATAAATATACAAAAGTATGAAGGCTATTGCTTAGCGCATTGTAAGCCGCCCTGAGTCTCCGGAGAAGGGCGGCATATAAATCAAATTTAAAAAAAAAAAGACTAGTACAACCACATGGCATTACCATAGCAAAGAAACCAACCAAAGCCTTCCAAAACATCTAAAAGACCCAATAGCCCAACAAGAAAAAAATAAGTCATCCATAACATTCAGTGTAAGACAGTGTTTCTCAGCCTTTTCTTCACCATGGACTCCCTTTAAATACCTTTTGTGGCCACAGACCCCAAGACTTAACTCAGGATTTAAATCATAGCATTTTTTCAAGCCCTCACGGACCACACATTGAGTGTAAGGATTATATCAGCCACTATAAAGCTACATAGGCAGAAGAGTAGCAGAGTGCATCCATGAACAACAAGTAGCAGTCTGAAGACAAAATAATAGCAATAGCACTTATATACCACTTCATAGTGCTTCACAGCCCCCTCTAAGTGGTTTACAGAGTTAGCATATTGCCCCCAACAATCTAGGTCTTTGTTTTACCTACCTCAGAAGGATGGAAGGCTGAGTCAACTTTGAGCCGTTGAGATTCGATCTGCTGAACTGCAGCTAGCAGTCAGCTGAAGTAGCCTGCAGTACTGCACTCTAACCATTGCACCACCTGGCTCTTAATCTCCTTAATCTCCTTAATCTCACAAGATATGGACAGATTCAACCACAATTTCAACTGGGAAATGGTGAGCTTCCTAGACCAAGCCAAATACAAAACCACTAGGGAATTCCTAGAAGTTTGGCAATCAGACAAATCAACCATCAATAAATCATATTTACATTAACATTAAAAAAAAAACAAAGAAGGAAACTGTTGCATACTAAGTTACGTTAACAGCGGCCCGAATGGGCCGGGCCGGTTGCTATGTTGAATCTGATTGGTTAAAACGTTGACAGCTCGGGGGTATAAAAGGAGTTGTCAAGTGCAGAATTGTTGTTGCTGTGCATGTTGGCTAGTTGTTGAATAAAGTACCTGTTACGTTACATGCCGCCTCATTTCTGGCCGTCAGTCTCGGAATGTATTAGAAACAAAAAGATCAGAACACATCCTCTCTGTCAAGCAATATCCACACAAGCAGGAATTAATACCAGACTAAGAATCGAACAGTACTCTAATCAAGATACTATAAAGGAGAAAACCACACCCCCAACAACAGTGGTAGGGGAAGTTTCTGTATATAGGGGTTATGTTCTGTATATCATGCCAACTCTGTTTTGAATGCCTATCTGACACACAATTTTTTTTTCCTGGCTATTTCTCCTTCCACATCACCAGGCTCATTCTTGGCTCTGTATATCTTGGAGAGAAAACCCATAATGTTTGAATTAATAACACTTGACATTTTTCCATGCCAGCTTCAGTGTTGCGGAAAAATCAGTTTGAAGATGTGGTTTCGATCACGGACCAGATTCCCACTCTAACCTATTCTGTTTTCTTCAGGCACAGAGGTACACTTGAATCATTTACTTTGAAAATCATATAAAGGACTCTATATATTATTGAACTTTATGTGCACGTGGCTTTATGTCAAATTACTATGGTACAGAGATACTTCATGTAATACAGGCCACAGAATGAGAAGCTGGAATGAAACTATAGGTTTCATATGGGTTAGGACTGACTGAATTAAGCATTAAGCAGATTGCCTGCTGGAAATTTTAATTGAAAATTACTCAGGCAACACAATCTTGGACAGAAAAACAATTGCAAGAGGAAGTCCTACCGAATGCTGACAAATTTACTTGTAGCAAAATTGTCTTTTTTCACATTAGAAAATAACTGCATTGAACTGCCCATTTTTTTTTCTTTTAGCATCTATGATCTGTATTATTTCATTGGCTAACATTAATTCCTTTGTAAAATATCAATGTTATTTCTCTCTATAGAGTGTCACACTACCATGAGACTAAAAGAAGCCGCCCTCACCCAGTTTGTAGACCAATTTGAATTGGGGGTTGGTAACCCAGATTTAATAGTGGTGAGCTAAAATGATATTACTGAATTAAGAGTCTCTTCCTCCCCATCTAGATCTCATAACCCCCAGGCACTTGGCAATAAAAACCATAGTGGGAGTTCATACCGTTAGCAGTGCGTCTGTGTATGGTTGTATTTGCACAGTACACTCAATGATAAACTAGCAAAGAGAATTATAATCCAATGTATTGTGTGAACCAAATATACAGTAGCTCTGTGAGATTACGTTATGGTTCATATGAACCCAGAAAGTTGGATTAATGGAATAAACCTCACAATGAATATGCATGCCATATTAACACAGTTCCTAAAAGCCCTGTGTTTTTTTTATCTTCCTTCCTTGTTCGTGAATTTTTTTCTTTTTTTTAAAAAATCTTTCTTTAAAAAATTGAAATTACAGATAGTCCTCAATTTACAACCGCAATTGAGCCAAAGATTTCTATTGCTAAGTGATAAATTGGTAAAGTGCCCCATTTTACAACTTTTCTTGCCACAGTTGTTAAATGAATCAATGCAGCTGTTACATTAATAACAATGTCTTCCCCCATTGACTTTACTTGTCCGAAAGTCACAAAAGTGATCACATTATCCCAGGACACTGCAATTGTCATAAATATGAGTCAGTTGCCAAGCATCTGAATTTTGATCACACAATCATGAGGGTGTTGCAACATAGTGAGCCTTGGTGGCGCAGCAGACTAAAGTGCTGTTAAGTAGCACCAGCTGCCTGCAATTACTGCAAGTTCGAATCTCACCAGGCTCAAGGTTGACTCAACCTTCCATCCTTTTGAGGTAGGTAAAATAAGGACCTGGATTCTGGGGACAATAAACTGACTTTGTATAAAAAAAAACACCACCTGGGGGGGGGGGCGAAAGCCCTACTAAGCAGATATATACAAAAGTATGAAGGCTATTGCTTAACGCATTGTAAGCCCCCCTGTGTCTCCGGAGAAGGACGGCATATAAATTGAACCAATAAATAAATAAATAGTCCTAAATTTTTTCAGTGTCATTGTAATTTCGAACAGGCACTAAATGTTATAAATTGAGGACTATCTATATTCCTGTCCTTTAGGATGACAGGAGCTGGAGCCACATATCTGGAGAATCCTGTTTATGTATTAAAAGCATAGGGTAAATAAGCAGTTATCATTGAAGGAATTTTGTTCTACTGTGTGTCATGAGGCAGTTAGGCTGTTTTCTCAGTCAATGGAATGAAGAAAGACGAATGAACTCCAGTGATGGTCATAGCACAAATCTGGCAAGGAAGTCATTCATGGATACATATTCAATAGTTCTGGCACCATCGTTTTATAAGGGGCAGTAGGAGGCATTGCAAAATGTTAGCTAAGGTGTACTAAAGAAATGTCACTGCAACAAAGATGAGGGTCAGCTGTTGGTACCTTCAAAATTACACCCCCAGGAATGGAAAGCAGAGAAAGCAGGTGTTATATGTCAGAGATGAGTAATGGAAGACATCAAACTGCTGAAATTATAGTTTGGTACTTTTTACAAAAAAAAATATATGCTGGCATTCAATGACTTAATGTATGAGCTGACCTTAAAAAGGGCTCTGTAAAATGTTAAACCTTTACACAGAATGATGATGGTAAATTACTGCATACAATAAAACAAACCCAACTTACTAAATAGTCACAGAGGAGTTTATGCAGTGAGAAATGATAGAGGTATAGATACGTTTGCATTAGCTCTCTAGAAACTTTCAGGCAATAAAAGCATATTCTTTATTATGAATTACTGTACCTGATTACCAACAATCCTTACTTTAATGAAGCCATTCCACCTTGGTGTCCTTAAGATGTATTGGATAAAAACAAAACATCTAATTATGACCTTTGTATCATAACATTTATATGTAAGAAAGTTTTTTTTAAGGTTGCTTTCTAATTATTAAACAGCATGTTATTTATAAATGAAACTTCATTTTTCTCTTCTTGATCAGGTCTAAAGATTGGTCCATACCACTAAAAGCAGCAACATTTTATTACTTTTTCTTGACAAGTTTCAGTCTAGCCCTTTTGATTCTCACATAAGGTCTCTTAACATAAGAGTTAAAATAAGAGAGACACACCAGCTGGTCCCAAGTCGCGCGATGAAGGTTCAGAGCAGATGAGCTATTTGATCCCAAGTTTCAAAGGAGCATTTTGACAGTTTTATCAGACAGGTTCCATAGATGGTAAGCTCTTCAAGTACAGCAGGCCTTGCCCATTGCACAGAAGTGAAACTAAATGTTGAGTTTCCACTCGGTTCCTGAATCATTTACAATAAGACCAGCGTTTATTTCCCTCAGATATACGTAAATGAATTCCTGTGCAGGCCTACGTGATTAGCAGCATCTACCAACAGACAGCTTTTTATGAAAAATGCAGAAGCCCTTTCTCCCTTCTTTGCCTCTGGGTGTCTAATGTAAAGCCATCTGTTTTGCTAAAACTGCTCGATTCAATGTATGCAGCAGACAGTCCTCCAAAAACATTAGGTCAGGTGAGATCTACCTTGCCACTAAACAACATTACAATAATAAATAACAGAGTGCTACCCTTTCAGAACACTTGAATCAGTTGGCTAATGGGTTTTGACAACACAGCTCTAATTTCCTAAATTGTGCAATTACACTAATTCTACCTGCAGGCTAAAGAAGAAGAAAAAAAGCGAAGGTCTAACTCACTGAATAAATCTGATGACATGCTAAGCCTCTCTGTTTTGTTAATGAGGATTAACGTAACATGAACTCCCACTTCCTTCTCCTCTTTAACAATAGGGTATTTTTCCCTCAAGGGTGTACATGCCATCTATATCCTGAGTAGCTTTGATTTCCTGTTAGAGTGAATGTGAATTTGAAATGTGCCTACGAAGATGTGTCACAGAATTCTGCCTGAAAGCATGTAAGTGACAACAGGGGAAATTTGGAAAGTAAAGGGCAGCTTTGATACTGTCATCAACAGCTCATGGGTCAGATCTGCATCTTTTATTACAACTATCAATCAAAACACCTCCCCGACTCACTCCCAACTGACACCAGTTGTAAAATGCAGATCCATGTACTGTATCTATTGCAACTATACAACATCATTAATTCCATGCTAAAATGATGAGTTCTTGGTGCTCCCTGAGCTTGGTTGTTTTCTTGCAGACATTTCATTACCCAAACTAGGCAACCTCATCAGTGTCAGTAACATTGTTACATTGGTGACAAATGATGTTACCTAGTTTGGGTAATGAAACATCTGCAAGAAAATAACCCAGCCAAGGACCCCTTATTTCAACCCTGAGCTACAAATATTCTTTTATTAATGATAATAATCTCCAATACATCTTGAAAAACAAAATCCTGCTGCTGAAAGTGAAGTGGGAGATGTGGAAAACCTCCCTGCTTCCCCTCTGCACACCTAGGCAAAGAAATACATTACTCAGAGTGGGGAGGGGGGGGGAGAGATGTTTATTCATTGATGTTTATAGAAACATCAGATGGAATAAGTGCATGTTATGGAACATTTTGTGCAAATATGCTGAAGATGGATTGTTGAATGCAATTATAGCAGTATACTGTATGATGGAAGTTAGGCATATATGAAAATAAAATAGAATGCTTAGCAAATTGGTTCAGCACTGCCTAGAAAAAAGACAAGGAGATGCAATGTTCCCATTGTTGTTTCAGGAGTTCATTGATAAATGTATATGGTGATGTACCAGACAGCACCAGAAATGTTTCTGGGTGATGTCAGAAGTGAAATGTATGCACATATTTACATGCAGATTATTTGTTTTGCTAATTTAAATTATTTGCAGTAAACGTTAAAAAGTGTTAGAAATTTGAATGTTAATTTAAATTATTTGCAGTAAATGTTAGACTGAATGATGCTACAAGAAATATGTATGAAGCTACATATGAGAAATACAAATATATCTCAAACACAACTCAACTATAAAGATAGAAGAGGGGGAGAACAGTTCTAAGACACATAGATTTGAACTATGGTGTGATCTGCAAGTTAAAAAGAATATAAAGGCCTTTGCATTATGCCAACAAAACAAAACAATTCTAGACAGGCAACTTTGAGTGATACTTTTCAAAATGGCCACCTTAGAATCTCAGTGGAGTTTAGATATTAAGATGTTTATAGAGTCAGGAGAATATGAATACAAATATTCAAGACAAAAATACTTATGATGTAGCCCAGACAATTCAATTATTTGAAAGAGAAATGTTCAGGGGAAAATGAAATGCTGCTGAGGAGAACCATTTGATATAGTTAGCCCATTAGCATCTGCAGCAAAACTTATCCAGGGTATTGGTAAAAGTAGAAAATATATCAGACTATCTCTGGGAAGAATGAATCCTCAGTTGTTTTTTAAGTCATAAGGATGTAAATGTAAAGCTCAGTGCAAAGCTAAAAATGGTTTTGCTAAATATAGGAGATTTATTTAATACATTGCTAGTTTACATGATTGATTCTGCAATGGTTTGGAGAATATTATTATGCCATACTATTTTTTTAATTGATGCTCTTTTATTAGCTGGCTTACTTTTGAAAATCCATCAAAGAAATAAACATAATTGGTATGGTCCAGATAATTTTATAGCCCCACTCTGATTTGTATATAAGAAACTTACAAACACACAAACTTAAGAGTCATTCTCCTTCACCTGAGAGCTTTGCTAAAATTTAATTTTAGGTAATCATTGCAATGAAAAGAAAAGAGAAAGAGAATGATTGATGGAGATAGACAAGAGCTGTTATTTATCCTTTCCTAGTTTTGACAAATATCAATTGTTCTAGGTTGGCTAGTTATACCTTGCCTTTTTCCTCATAACACAGTGGCTCTGTTCCACAATGGTCAGAGCTAGAAACCAGCTAACCATATTTTAACTTAGCAGGGGAATTTACCAGCTGGAGGCCATGATAAGTTAGAACTTCAAACTGTTAGTGTGGCCTAAGCAGAGGAATACATTCAAGCACAAAAGGGATTTCGAAAGCCAGCTTCATTCCAGCTAATTTATAAATGGATATTTAAGTAGCTTAAGGCTGCAATATGAAAGCCTTACATGGGGTAATGTAAAAGGCAGGTGTCTAGGTATCCATTTCCTTGTCCATGTCTCATCTAGAAACCAAAAAGGCATCTTTTGGCAGCTCTAAAAATACTGTTCTCATGCAAAATTCATGTTAACTATGAGAAACATGTTGTTATGAAATGGGTATTAACACAGCAACCTGTCATAAAGACAGGCTTTGATTTGCAATGATGAATCAGAGGAGAAAGCAGGAAAAAAAAATAGAAGCAGGAGCCTTGTCAGATATGAGTCCCTTGTTTCTCAGTAGCTCAAATAGCTCAAATGGCAGAGGCAATTCGATTGCAAAGTGATTTTTTTTTCAAAAGATAATTGGACTTTCTTCTTGTTTTTCTTTGAAAACATTTTGCTTCACATCGAAGAAGCTGCTTCAGTTTTTCTGAACAGAAGAAACTTCTCCAATGAGAAGCGAAATGTTTTCAAAGTAAAAAACAACAACCCAAAGTCCAGTTGCCTTTTGAAGAAAAAAAAGCACCTTTGGGATGAAATGGGAAAGGATGCCATGTTATAAAACATTGAGCCAACCTTCTTGTTAGTCCAGAACCCCAAAGAGGCAAAGCCTCAGCAGGCATTGACTATAAACTATCCTGAAGCAGACCAATCTGTTGTGGCCTCTTTTTTATTTTTTTTTAAGGAGCAAGATCAGGGCAACATATGTTTTGTAACAGGCCACTTCTTTTAATTTAGTTATTATAATTTTTTTAAAAAATATGGACCAGAAACTCTTTTACGACGCATATTAGAACTGCAGAAAAAACAATTACTACCAACCTGCCTTCCATTGAGGACCTGTATACTGCACGAGTCAAAAAGAGGGCTGTGAAAATATTTACAGACCCTCGCATCCTGGACATAAACTGTTTCAATTCCTACCCTCAAAACAACGATATAGAGCACTGCACACCAGAACAACTAGACACAAGAACAGTTTTTTTCCCGAATGCCATCACTCTGCTAAACAAATAATTCCCTCAACACTGTCAAACTAGTTATTAAGTCTGCATTACCATTAATCTTCTCATCATTCCTATAACCCATCTCCTCTCACTTATGACTGTATGACTGTAACTTTGTTGCTGGTATCCTTACAACTTTTATTGACTGTTTCCCTATGACTATCATTAAGTGTTGTACTTTATGATTCTTGATTAACGTATCTTTTCTTTTATGTACACTGAGAGCATATGCACAAATTCCTTGTGTGTCCAATCACACTTGGCCAATAAAGAATTCTATTCTATTCTATTTAAGGACTTTAGTACATTATTTGGGCATTACTTTTTTACCCTCTGCCATTTTGAGCCATTTGAGATTCATAAAGGCCAGGCCGTTGTTCCCTTTTCAGTTGCAGGTGTATTTTTTTACTTCTTATCTGCAATTCATTCTCTAATTTTAAAGCTTACTGAAATGGAAAAATGAGAACAAGAAGGGCTCCGGCTCTTGCTACGAGCTGGAAATGTCACTTCTAGTCATTCCAGATTTTGTTTTAAATGTTAATGTTCCTGAAGTGAACAATTTTCAGTATTTCTCCAGCTGTTATGGGAGCATTAGCACGCACATTCCTCCTCTCAGCCAATCTAATTTTATTACTGTAAGTTGTACCTATAGCAACCGAAACACAGGTTTTAAGACATTTAATGATGCTGCCGCCATATGGCATCATCTATGTAGCAGAATTATTGTTGCAAAGGAGGATATATAGATTGTTAGATATATTTTTCTACGGAAATATGCATTTATTGTAGCTTACTGTCAATGCACAACTTAATCTTTCTACTCTCACACAGATGCCTGCAGGAGGGTGAAAAAGTCAAGATGGCAGCCATAGATTCATCATCAAAACTCTGAGCTTTTTTATATGTATTGTGTTTCAGTGGGAACAAGTTTTAACTGCATAGTTGTGACTGTCATTTTGTCTGTTTTGCTTCCCGCTCTGGGGAAGCAAAACACCATGGACATTAATTATTCAGTGTGTACATTCTTTGGCTGCTGTTTGTATTTTGAGATGGTCTTCCATTTTGATCATGGCCATGCAAAGTACTTGGATACTGCAAATATTTGCAAATATCACATGATTCTTTTTTCTATAATTACATTTAACTTATTCTGCTCCCTTAGAAAGCCATTTGAAAGTCTTCTTTACACTGAATAAATCTATCCGTTTAGAAATCAGAGATTAAAACTTAAAAAAAAATAAGTGTCATCAACTTTTACAAACATTGCTTCCTCTGTACTGGAATTTTTGGAATCTGCTTACCTGAGTGGCTGAAGGAAAAGCAAAGACTAATTTATCTTGAAATGGGTGAGAAAATACAAATAATTTGCAGGTGCCTTTCCTGGCCTTTCCTATTTTCACAGGAGGACAGAAATGCAATCCCAGGAAACCATTCAGTTGCTTAAAGAAGTTGCAGATTACTGCTACATTTATGCTCGTGGGCATCCTAAAGAAGATTTTTTGGATTCCAATCTGAAGCAACACACATCTATCTATCTATCTATCTATCTATCTATCTATCTATCTATCTATCTGTCTGTCTATCTATCTATCATCTATCTAACTATCTATCATCTATCTATCTATCTATCTATCTATCTATCTCTCTCTCTATCTCTCTCTCTCTCTCTCTATCTATCTATCTATTTCTATCTATTTCTGTAATCTATCTCATGGAGCTTACTGGATAAATTGTTGATTGACTTTATTGTTGTGATGATAAAGGAGAAAAGGTGCTATACAAATATTTTTGACACAGTTCATGTGTTTAAAGCCCTGTATTGTGATTATATATTTATGTATCAGATGTAAGTAAACAGCCTCTTTAAAATATTCCAAACATTAACACTTGTGTAATAGAGGAGCCATATGGCATAAGGATGACAAAAAGCAGTCATGCATAAAGAGCCACTAAATTTTGGGTGGCACCCTGGCTGTTACTGAAAAGTATGATTCTATGATGGACTAAAATTTCTAGCCTCCCACATCAGATTGGCTTGGGAACTGAAATCCAACACTTTTCCAAGTTAAGAATGCAAACCAATATTAGCTTGATAAAACTACTATAGTACCATATAAAAGACACTAGAAGAAATTAAAGAATTGTGAACCTGACTAGAATATAAAACAACCAACTTCCCATCTAGGTATCTGTTTCAGAGAGCAGATAGAACATGGACAGGAATGATTTAATAGTGAGATACTGCTTTTCTGTCTTCCCTTCTTTCTCTTTAATTTCAATTCTCTTTAAATTTGCTGCATGTGAAGATTTGTAGATCAGTATTTTTCAAAAACTTCTGCTGTCTCATGGATGGAGCTAAAGTACTATCCATTATAGACAAGCTTCTATAGATTCCTACAAGGATTGAAGTTGGATCTTGCACTAAGTCACAATGCTTGTTTCTTGTGGTTTGCTATATTATAAGAACTCAGGTACTTGCTTATAAACCATTGTTCAAAAGCCATGATGATAAGTTGCCAGTAATAATATCAGTAGATACATATATGCTGTCAGGTTCCGGTGTATAAAGAAAATGCCACACACACGAATGATGGTTTGAATCCTTTACCGGCACGAACTAACATCCATAAAGCAATACAGGAAGATTTTGTTGGAGCTATACTGTACTGTTCACTATATTTTCTAGGAACTAGTTTTGGATTTACTTATTTGAAGTTATACAGAATCAAATCAGTTTCACTTGGGACCACTCTGTAAGCCATAGCTTGTACATACTACACTAACTTACAGTATGTGAAAGCCAAATCTATGCATACATTCAAAGATCTATATATTGTGTAAGCATTATGCAGTCAAAACAATACTGCTATACCCTGGCTGATATTTGTATTCTTAGGGAATGCCCTAAATGTTGATTATTGTGGATATGTTCTTCTTCTTGTGCTATATCTATCATAGGACATTGGCGATCATGTTGGCAATCCTATTTTTATCAACAGCCACACGAAAAAGTGCTGCCGAGTTTTGTCCAAATCAGTTCCTTAGATTTTGAAGCCATGATGAGGATATGTAGGGGAACACATTCTAATATGATGGAAAAGAGAAAGGCTGGCTGACAACAACCTGAGCAGAAGTTCTTCAGAATATAATATTCTGACATAAGTCTTGCTTATTCTTAAATATAAAAGCAATTATTCTGTTTGTTTGTGCTTTATACATGTATAATTGCACAGTGGAAATTGTAGTACCACGCCTTGGTCTTTCCATTTATTTGTTTATTTGCTGAAATTCATTTGCTGTGGATGCAAGCTTCTTCCATGCATGACATTCTCCTTTATTTTAATAGAGATGACAACTCTATGAATGCAAGATTTGCATGCCTCCAGCTGCTGTTTCCAGTAAAGTGAATTTCTATGGGAAATACTAGATGTTTGTTATGGAAATCAGAAGGACTATTTCTATTTGTCTTCTTTTACCTCAAAATTCTCTATAGTGAGAAATGTCTTATATGGGCACAGATTCCAGGTGTCCATCTAGTTACATCAATATAATTTAACAAGTATTCATTGATCCTCCGAGGATTTGATTTCATTCTGCAGTTTTCCTTAATATGTTGAAATGAAATTGTCTCTCAAGAAATTTGATTCTAGTCCATATCATCCCTTTAGATCTTTGGCATTAATCTAAAAAAAAAAGTGTAACTTTATCTTGCAGAAATGAATTGTAAAGAAATGCATTTTCCTTTTTATTTATTGCACAGAATATGACAGATTTTCAAGAAAATTAGGCTGTCATTCTTAAGTCCTTGGAGAAAGAGGGACTAATATTTCTAGTAAAATGTATATTAATCCAAGCTGGATTTCCAGAGCAAGAGACAAGTGAATGATAGCTGCAGAATCAATGCAATTACTTTGTGATGTATTGTTTGTTTTAAATCCCAAGTTAATATCCTTAGCAACCTTAAAATATATCCTGAAACTTAAAAACAACACTTGATATATTAAAAAATAGGTTTAGAAAGGAAAGACATTGATCAGTAATGTTTCATTCATTGACTATAAATACTTTTATCGATTCACAGACCTTAAGTTCATTTACCAATCTTAATTATGGTTTGTGCTTTATAATAGGCTGGGATTGCAGATCATGCTAAAATATAAATGGTAATTTATAAATCAAAATGACTGGACTAACACAATAGTTTGAACAGAAACCAAATACAGTAAAACATACATGATTTGACACAATAACCATGTCATAGCATTTTATAGATTATATAGACTGCAATAGTAGAAAGTTTTAGTTTAGTTTCCCCTTCAATGCTTGAATATAAGGAATTTTTATCATAAAAAATTATGTCCTAGGGCAATATTAGTATAGATTAGTTGCCTTGTCTTTCAGAAAGCTAACTGACAACCAAAAGAGACTTTTCTGCAAAATTTTTGCTTTTTGGAAATTTAAACCTAAGAAAAATGAATGAGGGCCTAGAACAGTGATGGCGAACCTTCTACAGACCGAGTGTCCAAACTGCAAACTAAAACCCACTTATTTATTGCAAAGTGCCAACACAGCAATTTAACCAGAATACTGAGGTTTTACTACCTAAAATAATGATAAACAAGGCAGAGTTCAGCTAATTGTTCTAAGAAAAACATGATAAACGCACTTTTATGTCCATTTTTCCCTGCTTTTGAAATACTACGTTTAGCAACAATAAAAAAGAAAAACTTTTGTAATATCATTTTTCTTTCCCTCCCTCTCTCTCTCTTTCCCTCCCACCCTTTCTCTTCTCTCTGTTTCCCTCCCCCTCTCTCTCTGCCTCTGTTTCTCTCTTTCCCTCCCGCTCTTTTTCCCTCCCTCCCACTCCCTCTGTTTCTCTCTCTCTTGCCCTCCCTCTTTCCCTCTCCCCCCTCTCTCTCTCTTGTCCTCCCTCTCTTTCCCTCTCCCCTCTCTCTTTCTCTCTCTTTTCCCTTCCCCTGCCTCTGTTTCTTTCTCTCCCTCTCTCTTTCCCTCCCCCTTCTCTGCCCATTTCTCTCTCTTTCCCTCTTTCCCTCCCTTCCTCTCTCTTTCTCTCCCTCACTTTCCCTCCCCCCTCTGCCTCTCTGTTTATCTCTCTCTTTCCCTTCCTCTCTCTCTTTCCCTCCCTCCCTCCCTCTCTTTCTCTCTCTTTCCCTCCCTCCCTCTCTCTCTCCCCCCCCCCCGGGGGGGAGGAACCCCTGAACTGGTGCTGGGTGGTGGGAATCTGATGTCTGGAGGCCAACAAGCCCAGGAACAGCGTGTTGAAGCTCAGCTGGCCGGCAGGGAGGAGGCGCATCCCAACACAGGCAGCTCTGCAGGAAAAGCAACTGACCAGATGTCAGTTGCTTTTTTTTGCTGAGCCGATGCAGGGTCGCATTGTGGCTCCACTTCGTAATGGGCTTCAGGAGGAGGGGACCCTGTCTCCCCCATTGTGGAGCACATGATTTTTTTTCTTTCGCAAGAAGTTGGAATTGATTGAATGAATTTTTTTTTTAGTCCCACAAACTTTCCCCCTGCAAATGACTGCGGGGAATATGACAGAAATGCGATGGAGCTGGACTGGGGTGATGGCGCACATGCCCACAGAGAGGGCTCTGTGTGCCACCTCTGGCACGCATGCCATAGATTCGCCACCAGGGACCTAGAACATGATAAACCTATAAGTCTGTGTCACAGGAACATTCACCTGGCCATTTCACTATCCTTGGAGCACAAGTGAAAATTGTTTTAATTTTTTAAAAACATTTTGGTTACATTAAAACTCTCTCTTTTTACAACCCTGTAATCACTTAGTTCGGGGTAGAGCTGGGGCAGCTGAGCATTTACTGGCCAGATGCCCTTCCTGATGCCACGTGGAGTTCACAGCAGATTTTTTTGTGTGTGTGTGCCCTAGGAGAGAAACATCTGCCACTACCCAGGATTGAAGTCTCAACCTTATGGGTGGGAGATGAGCATCTTCACCTCTAGGTCACCACACTGCTCATTTTTTTGTTACACTACACTATCCTTAATACTATTGGTTTCCCTTCATGAATCTGAAAGATTTTTGTTGAAAAAAATTATTTGTGATGGATGCTTTTCTGTATTTTTGTTTAATGTTGCATGCTTGCACCTATAACAGGCAATCCTTTCTATAGAGACAAATCATGCTTCCTGATGCCTTTTGTTTTGCTGTTTTAATTTCCTGCCCAATTAACCAGTAATATATTCTTAGTACATTAAAGATTTTATTGTGCAAACAATGCTGCAGTTATACATATATTAATTATAACCGAATGAAAGATGACCTTAATTTCCTTAGAGAATCAGTATCTTTCTTTGGGCTCCCTGAAGATCAAATTCATTTATTCATACTTTTCTGGGAATTTATAAAACTTCTAAGTAAGGCTGATTCTCACTATACCTGGAATATCAATATTTTCATTCAATATAACCCTCAAAATTCTTATTTTCTGCTACTGGAAAAGTCAACATATGGTATTTATACTTTGTCAAAGAACCCATCTTTGAAGATATGCTTCTTCCCACTTCTCAAACTACAATATTAGCATTTAAGAAAAAAAATTAGGAAAAGCAAAGAGATTTGCATCCACTGGCTATATTCTAGAGCAGTACTGTTTAGAGAAGGCCTAAAGATAAACTTAAGTATATGTGGACACATCCACATGTACTACTTAAGATGTTCTTGTCCTGTACTCATGTGGGATTAAGAATATGCTCTTCAGATTGAGATGCTTTTGGTACAATTATAGGCTCTAGACTCTAGACAGAGTACCACATCTTCTAATTGGTCAATTGCTATAGCGCCTTCCCATTTTTCACATTAGGAAATTAAGACTCACTTAATTTCATTGTCTGTGGAAATTGAGTTATATTTTTATGTCCTGTATGTTATTTCCTCCTATCTTTTTCTTAGCTAGGCAAGAGCATATTAAATAAACTCTAAAGTCAGGAATAACTGGCACATATGTGCAAGGGGAACCTTTACCTTTACCTTTAAAGAAGTCGAGTCTTCCCAGTTTTTTTTATCTACCTCATCCAGGCCAATCTTCTTCTTCTTCTTGTGCCATGTCCGTCATTGGACCTTGACGATCATGTTTGCAATTAAGTGAAGGATGCTGTATTTTTCTGGGTGTCGCATCACATACCCAAAATACTCTAACTTTTGCTCTTTAATGGCTTTGATTATTTCCCTTTGCTTTCCCAGGCGGCTTATCACCTCCTCATTTGTGATTCTGTTAACACAGTTTATATGTAACAGCCGTATGTAAATCCACATTTCAAATGCTTCTAGTTTCTTCAAGTGGTTTTCTGTCAAAGACCAACTCTCTACTCCGTAGAGCAGGATAGAAAAGATGTAACATCTGACAAGCCTGATTTTCAGTCTTAGGCTTATGTCGTGACTGCAGAAGATCTTTTTCATTTTGAAGAATGCTGTTTGAGCTTTCTCTATTCTTGTCTTTACTTCACTGATCGTGTCCCAGCTTTCATGTAAATTAAAACTGAGGTACGTGCTCTTTTCAACTTTTTCTAATGGTATTCCTTCCAAATTTATCAGTGGTAAATTAATTTTATTTCATTTACCAGTTGTTTGCTGACGACCATGAGCTTGGTTTTTGAGGTGTTAACCTTCAAGCCATATTTTTCAGATATTTCTGAGACTCTGTTGATAAGGAGCTGAAGGTCTTCATGCTTACTGGCAAGCAGAACTGTACCATCAGCATATCTGAACATCATTTACTTTGAGGCCAGCATCAATGTTTTCCAGTGCTTCGTTGAAAACTGATTCAGGGTAGATATTAAATAACAGAATACAGCCCTGTCTGACCCCTCTTCGTATTTCTGCATCACCTGTGTATTTTTGGCCTAGTCTCACATTTGCTACCTGATGCCAATATAGATTCTTTATGATTCGGATGTCTTTGTCATCTAGCCCCACTTGTTTCAGGATTTGTAATAATTTGCTGTGTCTTATTTTATCAAATGCTTTTTCAAAATCGATAAGCACATGTAAACACTGTATCCAGGCCAATAGGGAGGGCATATTCCAGGTGTCCAGGCATCGGTTGGAACCCTGACAGCAGGTCCCCCTTAATAACAAAACTAATAGGACAAAGAAAGAAGGCACTTTCTGTCACAGCACCATGGAGCTTCATATACTGTACAGGTAGTCCTTAACTTACCACAGTTCACTTAGTGATTGTTCAAAGTTACAATGGCACTGAAAAAAGTGACTTATGACCATTTTTCACACTTATGACCTTTGCAATATCCCCATGGTCACATGATTTATATTCGTATGCTTGACAACTGACCCATATTTAGGTCACATGATCCCCTTTTCCAACCTTCTGAGAAGCAAAGCCAATGGGAAGGCCAGATTCACTTAACAACCACGTTACCGACTTAATAACTGCAGTGATTCATTTAATAAATGTGGCAAGAAAAGTCCTAAAATGGGGCAAAACTCACTTAACAAATTTTTCACTTAGCAACATAAATTTTTGGCTTAATTGTGGTTGTAAATTGAGGGCTACTGTACTCCCCTTCCATGAGATTGGCTCTGCTGTCCTTTCAAAATGCATTGAAGACCTGGATGTGCTCCAAAGCATGCAAAGTCAGGAGCTTAAATGGCCTGTGAGATATTGCTTTGCAGGGTGTTTTCTGGGTTTATGCTGCAACTCTTGAAATATTTTTTTTTTGTTACGTTGATATTTAGCTACCCAGAGTTGCATCTGGATGGTTATGCAAATTGAAATAGTGATAATAATAGTTATTTCTGTTTATTTTCCTCTCTTTCAGCTTTCAACCTTCCATTCAGTTTTATAAACTTGAAATAATATATTTATTTGCAGATAAGCCCATTACCAGATAAGCCAACTCCATTTTTTTTTACCAATATACCATGAAAATTGTGCCACCTGCAAATAAGGCAACCGTCAAAATTTTCATGTTTTAATTTTCACAACTGTCTTATCCAGGGGTGATGACTTTTTTATAGTATTTGATAAAAATTCAAGGGATGGCTTTCCATGGCTGGACTTATCCATGGATATATGCAGGTACTTAAAAAATATATTACCGTATCATTGGCATCCTTCAGTCTCAAGAAAGAGGTCCTAAAACAGCATTTAGTGTGACTAAAAAGGCCAATTCAAGAGTGGCAATCCTTTCCACACTGAGGGCAGATACATTCTGTCCCCTGCCCAGCCCCCAGATTTCACTGGTTCCTGGACTGCCTCTTTGCCTCAGCCTGCCGAACAAGTGTCTTTTCAAATTGGAGAAGGCCATGCTGCATCTTTAGCCTCCAAGCTGAACGATCGGAAGTCAAGGTTTCCTAGTTGTTAATGTCCAGTACCAGGGCCTTTAGGTCCCGCTTGCAGATATCCTTATATCGCAGCTGTGGTCTCCCTCTGAGGTACTTTCCCTGCACTAATTCTCCATACAGGAGATCTTTCGGAATCCGACCATCAGCCATTCTCACGACATGCCCCAGTCAACGTAGACGTCACTGTTTCAATAGTGTATACATGCTAGAAATTCCAGCAATTCCAAGACTGCGCTAGTTGGAACTGCCAGGTGATGCCAAGAATTCATCGATGACAGCACATATGAAAGGTGTTCAACAAGGCAGTATTACCATATTTACTCACAGATAAGCCCATTTGCAGATAAGTCAAACCAAATTTTGGGGGTGTATTTTGGCACCTAAAATTCTTGGTTTATCCACAGGTTTAGGTTATGTATAATAAAAAGACTGGCATTCCCACTCATTTTGAAAAGTTTGATAAATTTGTCATTTTCTCTCATTTGATTAAGCAGAGCAGCATGGAGATTAAAAAAGATGTTGTCTATGGAGATTCAGTCATCCAGGTCATGGTTGTCCCAAAGGTCCTTTTCCAAAAGATAACTGGACTTTGTTTTTCCTTGAAGATGTTTCACTTCTCATCCAAGAAGCTTGGAGGAAGTGAAGAAGCTTCACTGAAGAAGCTGAAGATAAGATTTGGATAAGAAACAAAATGTCTTCAAGGAAAAGTCCAGTTGCCTTTTGAAAAAGCACCTTTGGGACAAAGTAGGTGGTGGCAACACGTATTCACTGAGTAGGCTTTCTCCTACTTGTGATGGAGGATCTAAAGGCTTCCTTGTCAACCCAGGGACTCAGACTACCACCTTTCTGGGATGGAAGCACACACGATTTTCTTTATTTCTGGGCTACTACCCAGGGACCGTCTCGATTTTGCAGCTCACATCTGAAAGTCCTAGATTTGAACAAATACGAATTACAGCCTGGGAAAAGCTAAGAAAGTCTGTTCAATTATTCAGGAAGGGGATAATTAAACTTTTAAAACTCTACAGAAACAATCTTATGCCAACCAGACAGCTCTTTAATTATCAATCCATGAAGGAAAAAAGTAGTTTCAGGCTTTGATATTTTTTTTTCTCCTTTAATCTAATTTGCATTCCTTCCAATTGAATATCCAGACTTAATCTGTGTGGCTGTGAGAAAGAAGACGTGCCACAAACACCCGTTTATTTTAATAATTAAGGCTATTGTTAGCAGATCTTGGAACAAAAATCCAGATGCCTACTATATAGCTGCAAAGAACTAAAGATTTAGTCTACATATAGATACA
>WNWU01000034.1:3953419-3979930 GCA_012654045.1 Ptyas mucosa | reverse complement strand
GGTAAAGCATGCAATATTTTCCTCATTTAGCAACCAAAATTGGGACTGGCAGGTCTGTCACTAAGTGAATCACTAAGTGGAAAGTGATTGGGAATGTGTTTTCCTTTCCCCTACTTCCTCACCTTTTGGAATGGTTACTAGGTGCTGGGATCTCTAGCTCACAACAACTGCCTGTAACTAACAAAACCAATCGGTTTCATATCTTTGGCTCTTATTTTCCTCCTAATGATTTTACTTCAGCTTTCCTTTATCTGCAGAAGACTGAGATGGAAACTGAAACATCTTTAAGCGTGTTTTGCAATATAGTTTCATTTTTTGCTAAAATAATGCCTCCAGAAAAACATACACATTTTTTTCTGCTCTCCTTATGCCTTCACTCTATTTTCCAAATATTTAATCTTGTTTCATATGGTAATCCTCAATCCAATCCAGCAGTCTGAAATAATTGAATTAAAAATTTATTTAGCCCATATGTATGACCGATATTAGCGGTTACACATCTTTCCTATGAGTACTCTAAGCGCTTCAAGAAATATAGTTATCATATTGTATTACTGCCCCAATCTGTTAGAGGAAATACCCATTTCATAAAATTCAAGTAGAAATATTTTTGAAAGGTTACTTGCTCTAAAGAGACTGATTAAAGATACTTTGCCAAGCATAAATGGGAATGTTGAACTGTACCCAAATGCTGTGATTAAGAATGCTATCCAATCTTTCAACAGCTTCATTCTTATACTGGCCTGGTGCCCAAATGAAATAGGCAGGATGAAATATAGCTCGTATATTTTCATCAAATATCTTAGGCTAGATAACCCCCCTCCTTTTAAACTTTTTAACCTTTACTTTATTCCACCCCTATTTTATCTGCCTCTTTTTTATTAAAATATAGTATTTTTATATGCTTTAAACTGTACACGGCCCAGAGACCCTCTGAGAGTGAGATGCGTGGTCTCTAAATTTGATCAAATGAATTAATTAAAAAACTTAGCTTAATGTTCCCCCCTCTTTTCAAAGTGTTTTTTTTAACTTTTCCTCTCTCATAATTGCACTTTGCGTGCAACCATTAAAATCCATGACATACAGTACATAAAGAACTGAAATCACTCTATATGAAAAAGTAACAGGACATGTCCTTGAAGTAAGTTGTCATCATCTATTTTATTAGCATGATATGAAATGGGAAAAGACCATATCTCATGGCTTCCTCTGTGAGCTGTCTAAATGGAAACGACTACTTCACTATAATATCAATGAAGTCTCTATTTAGTTTAACAATATAAGTTTTTCTAAAATAATATTTTAGATATTATTATTTAAGAGATTGAAAGGTTCTATTAGATAACAGATGAAAGGTTCCATTGGTGGAAGAAAATGGGATACTATGAAAGAGAACCAAAAATAGATTTCCCCTTGAAATAAACAATAACATTTAATGTTTTCTCTGCATTTTAAATATTATCTCAAATCCACTAGACTTTCTTGAACACCATTTGCTACTGATTCATATTCATGAAGCTTAACATTACCCACAGTCATGTTCTGTTAACATCTTCTTGTTGTCTGTGTCATTGTCCTATTTCATTCTATTCACATTCGTTTTTTCCTGCCTCCCAAATTTTGTATTTTGATTCATTCTGCTATCCCCAAAATGGAAGGATCCAAACATCCATTTTCAAGATATGTATGGCTTGTTGGTGTTGCTTGATCCCTAAGTTGTGTCCAGCTCTTTGCGACCTCATGGTTCATAGCACTCCTCTCCTGCCCTCCACTTGTCTTCCAGAGTTTGCCCAAATTCATGTTCATTGCATCGATGACACTACCTAGTCATCTCATCCTCTGCCGTCCCGTTCTTCTTTTGCATTCAATCATTCCTAAAATCAGGTTCTTTTCCAGTGAGTCCTCTCTTCTCATTAGTGGCTGAAGTATTTGAGTTTCAGCTTCAGCTATACGGCTATATTTGTGCAATATATTATTAGACTATTAGACAAACAAGCCAACCATATTTTAGCCTAATATGCAATACAAGCCTGGCAATACTATTAGCTGATGGTTCAATATGTCACATAAAGCCACAAAATGAGGTTAATTGAAAAATCTGTGAGTCAATTAGCAATGGACAAGTTTGTTGCAAATATAGCTAGTATATGGAAAAACTAGAATTGATCCCTGCTACTCCCCAGTTCTACACAATTGTTTGAGAACTTGGAAGGGGTGTTTTTGTCTCTTCCATCTTATATGAGATAAGCAAACCCTTGAGTTCCCACTGATGTTGGGTCCTTGGAAGCTTCTATTTTCTAACTAGAAAAGAGGAAGGGATTTATTTTATGTGAACAATTAGATAATTGCCAGAAGGAATTGTGTGATTGACTTGGCCATCTGAGGACCATTTTTTGTGGATTGCCAGTGCAGTTGAAATGGGCATCTAAATGTTTTAAAACACAAGCATTTTGGCTACCTATTTTGACATAACTCACACCACAAAATCTGCTCTATAGCTCAATCACAAGAAGAAGAATACACACAAACATTATGAACTCCTTCTTCCAAGCCAATTTGATAATATTGAAGCACACCTGGAACTGAGTAACATTCAAATTAGTCATTTTTAGAGAAATCTACAAGTCGTGATCATAAAGTTGGTTTTACGTGAACTAATTCAAAAGATTATTTTATAATCTGAATTGCTCATTAACATCATTGATTTTCTTCTCACAGAAAATATCTACTTTCAAGACAGTTTATGCAGTTCCTTGAAGAACAGAATTTATTCAGAAGAACAGAAGCAACAGACAGGGAGGTGTTTCACTGTAGGTGAAAAATATAAATTTTTGTTTAGAAAGCCAAATGAATAAACTTGGATCCATTCATTCTTTTGCAGAAACTATCTGGATTAAAATAACAGGAGGAACAAAAGAAATCAAACCTTTGGTGTCTACTATCACCTGCACAACCAAAAAGATGATATGGATGGTGCCTTCAAAAAAGCAAACTGCAAATCTTTCAAACAGGCATGAAGTGATGAAAGATTTTAATTACCACATTCATGGTCCATCCAGGAAATTCATGACTTGTCTTGCAAACCACTTTCTCCTTTAGGAGATGATGAACAGCACACAAGGATCACATGATGATCAGCTGTCCTGTCAAATCTGTAAAATAAAACAGATTAGAAAACCAAAGCCATGCTTCTTAAAATAGGTTCAAAATAAAAGGAAAGTAAACTAAATAAACTGATCGGTATGTCAGTTGCTCAGTGATGAGGGAAAAATGCAAAATGGAGACAAAAAGTAAGGGAGCTTCTAGTATGGTTTGGAATAGCATGAATTCCACCAGAACATAGTGAAAATCAAGAGGAAAAATCAGGGCTGAAACTTGAGACTGAGAGAAACTTGATCAAGAAAGGCCTTTTCAGTTTGAATGAATTTAAATCTACATGACCAGATAAATGGAATTCTAGGGCACTTATGGCTTGGCCAGACATTTATGCACTATCTTTGAGAAACCCTGGAGAAGTGGTGATAGTATTTGATAGGTGGAGGAAAGCAAATATTGTCTATTAAAAATAGGAAGTAGGGAAAAAATGAACCAGCATAACTAAAAGGCCCTTTCCTTAGATGGTGAAAGAATTATGCAGAGTGGAGAAGGTAACATAAACCTTGTGGTGCAAGTGAGGTGACTCCCTCTGTCAAGCAAGTCACACTGAAGAACTGAGGAAGCCATGTAGAATCTCATTATCAGGTTGACCCAGTGAAATACAAGTAAGAAGAAGAAGCAAACACTGGTATAATATGCAGACAATGTCTATGGAGATAGAGGGAGAAAATGTTTGTGAGAGAAAGAAAACAACCATAGATTCCACAGCCTAACTGCCTTATCCCATAGAATCAAAATTCTGGTGCTAGTTGTTTTGTTCTTTGCTGTTTACACTGGAATGGAATTCCAACAAATGACAAAGGGCACCTGTAAATATATATCACAAATCTGAAATGAATTAATATTGACAGAGATTACTGTAGAAAACTATAGGTAGAGATATAAAATACAGTGGTTAAAAGTATTGAATCAGTGGTGGATTGCTACCGGTTCGCCCCGGATCGGGTGAACCTGTAGCGGTGGTGGTGGGAGGCTCTGCCCACCTGCCCAGACATCTCTGGGTATGCGCAGAAGTGTCACGCGCACCCATGCCCAAAAGCAACGGGATTTGAATTTCCCTACTGTAGTGAATATGTTAGATTTACATGTGGCTAAAGTGAAGGATTTCTAAAAAAAATGTGTATTTTTTAGAATGTTAATTTCCTCAATTATCAGTTTTGATAGTTACTTTATAACGATTATGGCTTTGTTTTACATAGTGGAGCAATGAATAAATACTCTACGCATTCCACAGAAGCAAAGCCATCTCAATTGTTATTCTTTTTCTTGCGCAGTCAGTTCAGCTAAGAGTTCATGTCTTGATTCGTAATTACCCAATTTATGATAGGCAGAGAATAGATGTTCTGTCCCCGTCTCTCACACACACACCAGCAGTCGACCAAGAGTTAAAATAAACCAGCAGACAAGAATTTCTGTTGATAACAGAATTGGCAGCAACCCAGTGGCTGCTTGCCAAAAGATTTTACTTACAAAGGGAGGTTTTTCTCCTCCGTCCGAAACATCAAAGTAAGTTCACAAAAGCCAAAGATTAATCAAGTCCAGTCCAAAAATCAATCCAAGCAGAGCATATAACAAAGTTCCAGAAATGCAGAATGACTTGCTAGCTTTCAGCTTTGTTTGTCACAAGGCTTGACTGGCCACCACACCCCCTTTTATCCCCTGTGGGGTGTGGTCCAGTGACTCAGCTTAATCTCTGGCACGCCTCTTCCTCTACTGTGCACGCTTATCTCTGCGACACTGTCAGGGGTCCAGCCAAGAC
Organism: Ptyas mucosa; assembly: GCA_012654045.1. Taxonomy (NCBI): domain Eukaryota; kingdom Metazoa; phylum Chordata; class Lepidosauria; order Squamata; family Colubridae; genus Ptyas; species Ptyas mucosa. The sequence continues at coordinate 3,975,015 of WNWU01000034.1, read as the reverse complement.
TCATCTCCATCACTGTCCAACTGTGGCTGCTCCGAAGTGCCTGGCCCCTGGCCTATCTCTTGGCCTTCAGAGGACACCTGAGGCATTGCCAGAGAGGAGGGTCCTGGAGAGGGAGGCCTTGCCAACTCCTCTCCTTCACTTTCGGAGTCTTCTCCCTCGGATAAGACAGACTTGGGGGTCGGAGTCACAACAATAAATGTAAATGTACATCTAGTTAACACTATGCTCCAACTAAGAACCAGGAATATTATAACTGCATTGCATTTTGCAAGGTCTTGCCATTCTGTGCAGAGGCAATATCATTGCAACATGTTTGTCCATTCAGCTCTTTCTGAAAAGATTAACTGAGCTAAACCACAAGACTAAAACATTTGTGCAAAACAATTGCATTGAAAGTAAAGTGATCTGCAAATTACACAACTAAACTCTGACTTGCTTGCCTTTAGTAAAAAAAAAATTAAATTGAAGCCCCAAAGTACTTGGCTTCAACTCTTGAACTTAAATGTGTACATCAGTGAATAAGCTGGCTTTCCCAGGTTTGTACTTCTGCTGCTGCCGTAGTATTATTTCTTCCATGTCTTTATAAGCTATTGTGACAGCCAACAGCTCTTCAGGACTTTAGGGAGTTTGCCTTTCATCATCTCTTCCTTTAGCTTTTCGGTTAGAGAATGAAAGTAGAAACTTTACAGGCTAAACGTATTTTCTGTCATATTCCCATATGGAGCTTCTCTGACACTACCAAAAGATTACTTTTAAATATCCAAAAATGAGTTTCATATAAAAATCATTCTAATGGACATTGACACCAGCAGCATTATTGAAATAAAAGCAAGGAGTGTATGTAGGAAGGAGACAATTCTTCTTGAACTGCCCCTATAAGGATAAGTTCATAACTAGGGGGATAAATCAATCTTTCTTAGAGGCACAAGTACTTTCTGTGGCTTGTTCATCAGGTTAGGTGCACCAGTTTTACTCCCTTTTAAGGGGCTGATACAAGTCAGTGTTATTTGGGAGCGAGAGATCCCATCCTCAGCCCCCAATTATGTCAGGTGCCTCAGGGTTCAGTGCTCTTTCTATTTCTGTTTAACATCTACATAAATCCTTTGGGCCCACCCCTGATGAAGTATGCAATGCTGTGAATGCCCTATCCTGGTGCTTGGAGGTTTTTGCTATCTGGCTGGGTAACAATAAGCTTTACATGAATCCTGGCAAGAATGAGTGGCCTTTTAGGGCCTTTTCTATCTGGGACTTTACCATCTTTGCTACTAGCTGGGGTGGCACTCTCCCAAATAGACCAGTGCACAATCTGGGGGCCCTTCTAATCTCATGACTCCTGTTCGACTACCAGGTGGCAGTCACGGCCAGGAGGGCCTTTGCACAACTTTGCATTCTCCACCTGATGCACCTGTTCCTGGATTATGGGGTTCTGCTCAGTGGTGAAATTCAATTTTTTTTACTACCGGTTCTGTGGGCATGGCTTGGTGGATGTGGTGTGGCTTGGTGGGCATGGCTTGGTGGGCATGGCAGGGGAAGGATACTGCAAAATCTCCATTTCCACCCCACTCCAGGGGAAGGATACTACAAAATCCCCATTCTCTCCCCACTCCTGGGAGAAGGATATTACAAAATCTCCATTCCCACCCCAATCTGGGGCCAGCCAGAGGTGGCATTTGCCGGTTCTCCAAACTACTCAAAATTTCCGCTATGGGTTCTCCAGAACCTGTCAGAACCTGCTGGATTTCACCCCTGGTTCTGCTCACAGTTACTCATACTCTGGTTATCTCCCAAATGAACTACCGGAACTACATTCTACATGGACCTGCTCTTGAAGAGAACCCAGAACCTTCATCACATTATACTTCTGTTCCATGTGCTGCTTTCGTTGTTGGCTTGCTTCCAAGTCCAATTCAAGGGGCAGATTTTGACTTTAAAGCTCTTTATGGCATGGGGACCATTATCTGAAAGACCGACTCAATTGCATCTATCCATTTCATCAGGAACAGCAGGAATGGCTTGGTGAGGATCCAGTCTGCAAGGGTGTTCCATCTGATAGGAGATTTCTGCTTTTTGGAACATCATCCCAAGGTAAGGTTAGCCCCAATCTTGTAGAGGGCTCTTAAAATATTTTTCCCCAGAAAGTCTTGGGATCCCCTATTGAGAGGGACATAATATCCCCCTTTTATGATCTTGTTTTACTTATTTTGCTTTATTTATGTTTATTAACAGGTTTTATTGAAAGTTTTAATTCTTGATTTTATAGGACACTGCCTGGAATCACTTTGTGTGAGGTGGGCACCCATATAAATTTGACAAATGAATGAATTAATGAATAGATACAATTCAAGTAACCAAGATTATTGTCATGCATTGGGGGGGGGGGGGGCTGGCTTGAAGACAGTTCAGAGACTAACATTAGTGAAATATGTGCCAGTTGTTTTTTTATTGCTTGTACCTATTGTTGCTGCTTTAATATTGTGATTTTAGATTTATTGGGGGGGGGTGTTATATTCATTATAAATATAAGAAAAATAAGTAAATAAATTGTTCTCTTCCTTTCCACCTTACTCCCTACTGTTTGTAATGTCAAGTCAGCCACTAAAATGCTTCAGGTCATCTCTGTTCTTATTCCAGAAAAGTTGGAGTGGGTATTATTGACATCTATGTAGACTAAGAAATGATTGTAAATCAGGGCAGGAGGTGACCAAAAGATTAAGTGATATGAAGAGAAGGTGGGTGGTAGCCAGGGGTGAAATGCTCCCGGTTCAGACTGGCTTGGGTGAGTAGGTAGTGATGGCAGCGGGCAGTTCGGAGAACCGGTAGCAAAAATCCCTGCCCCCGCCCCCCATGCCCAGCTGAGCCGCACGATCGTCAGAGCCTTTTTTTCCCTTTTAAATGGCTCTGACGATCCAAGCTCTGATGATCCCAGCTCTGATGATCCCAGCTGAGTTGCCTGCCAATCAGGCAACTCAGCTGGGATTGCCAGACCCATTTAAAAGAAAAAAAACCTTTTTTCCTTTTAAATGGCTCTGACGATCCAAGCTCTGACAATCCTGCAACTCAGCTGGGATCGTCAGAGCCTTTTGAAAGCATTTTTTTACATGGTTTTACATGTAAAAAATGGTTTTAAAAGTAAAAAAAAAAGCCCACCCATTCACATTACCCACCACCACCAACCCACGCCCACAGAACCGGTAACAAATTTTAGATTTCACCCCTGGTGGTAGCCTTAATCCATTGTGATGAATAGATAGGTTTATTCCATGAAAATAAGGAATAAAACAGTTTAGGTGTCCTTTTCAATAGTTCATCAATTTTTCATAGTTATTAGAAGTGTCGGAAATATAAAACTGGATATTATGAATAATGTATTAGCTATCCACTCCCCAACTGACTTCCTTCTCAAGTTATTGAAACTGATTTTAAAGCTTCCCCAAGCTGAAGATGGCTGTATATTACACCGTACCTCTCCAATCTAGCAAATCCCTAACTGAAAAATATAATATTTTAGTATGTGCTCTAAGAACAAAGATTAAATGAACTCCCCCCAGCACTAGATGTAAGTAGGTCATCAACTTTAATGAAATGATCATTGGAAAAAGTAGTTACAAACCTAGGATATTACCCCATCAGGTCTTTTTGTACCTACATTTGAACATCAAATATAAGATAGATTCTATACTGAACAATTTGATGATATAACCTTGGGCTTTAAACTCTCCAGAGCACTGAATTCATAGCTTTGTCACTGAGGCAGTTTAAATTGCTTGCTTAGTTCTTACTGCATTGAAAGTAGCACATGCAAATGAGTTATGATATTTTCTCTTTGAAAGTTAACTATGGTACATATTTGAAAAGGTTTTGATTTGATCATTTCTTTATGCATTCAGCTTAGCTTCTAACTAAACTGAAAAAACAGCACCTTATGTTGTTTAAAAAACCTTCTATGTTGCCTCACATGAGGTTATGCTGGGAAGAATAGTGGGCAGCCTTCACTATTTTGATTCTTTAGCTCTACTTTTGAAGTTTGGCCCCACGGTCTTGAAATATAGTTACCAAGTCTTTGAAGAAAGCCTGTCCAAGAAACTAAGCCATAAAAAAAGATGTTTTGGGAAGCTGAGGTTCAGAACGTCCTTGGTTCAATTACAAGAGGAAAAAAGTACTTAGATTTTTCTATTCCACTTAGTTGCTTTGCATTTCCAGCTATGTATGCTATTACCTGAATAAGAAATAGTATAAATATGAGAAGAGGCACTTCACCAAACACATTGAGAGCATAGCTACTTGTTCCAGACTCTGGGGGAAAAAACATTTTGGAACAGAATAAGATTGCTTTTTCTTTCTCTTAAAAATGTCTTTTTTTTTATAAGAAAAGTTTTTATTGGTTAAAAATATACAATATTATAGTTTACAATATGTTGAATTTTCAATATCTTTATAAAAAAGATATTTAAATTATTATTTTCTCTTTTTTAAATTCTCACACAACAGACGTTATTATGTTAAGTCAAAACAAACAACCGGATTATATAAAAGTTATATAAACAAAGAAAGCCAATAGCCAAAATGTTATACAAAGTACAATGAAAAGGAAGAGTAAAAAGAGATATAAAAAAAAAACATTAGATAATAGATTCCCCTCCTTTCTTCATTTCCTAGCTCTAGCTCTTAGAACCATGGCCTGGCCTCCCCCCTCCTCCCGGGCCGCCACAGCCCCGCCCGCCCCCGCTCCTTGTTCATCTAATACTTCCCCCTCTTCAGCTCCTGTATCTTCTCCCTCTAGGAAGGACTTATGCTGCTCAAAAAAGGCCTTAGCCTCCGCTACGTTATTAATTTTCTTCCTACTGTCCTTCCAGAAAATCATCAAACCCTCCGGAATCAACCACCTAAAGCCTACTCCCTTAAGGTACAACTTGTTTGATAAAAAATAATATTTTCTCCTTAATTCTCGTACCTGTCTGGGAATCTGCTTTAGGATGGTGACCTCCTTGCCCCTGTACACCAGCGCCCCCAGTCTTTGTTTTCTCAATATCTCATCTCTCAGTTCCCTTCTTACAAATTTAATATGGACCTCTCTTGGGACACTATGTAAAATTGCAAATTGTGAGTTTACTCTATACACCAGATCCACATCCCTTCCAGTAGACTCCAAATCTCTTTCAAGAAATTCACCCAACATTTTGACCATCACTTCTCTCAAGTTTTCCTGGTTGAGTTGTTCCACGTTTTGAAACCTGAGAAAATAAGACATCTTATCCAATTGTAAAGTTAGCATTGCATTTCCTCTCCCTTCTTCCACCCACTGGAGTGCCCGTACCTCCCCCTCCAGACCCCCCATCTTCTTCTTGTTTTGCTCTGCCAGCTGTTGAACATCATTTAAATCTTTTTTCGTAAGTGTCATTTCAGATTTGATTTCAGATAATCCTTTTTGTAAATCATCCAATTTATCCAATTTCTGATCCAATTTTGCCAGTCTTTCCAAAAAATTTTCTATGTCAGCTGCTGTTGTTTTGTGGCCCTTGGCCATCTTGCAATGATAGAAGATGAAAAATCCCAAAAAACAAGCCTCCAGGAAAGAAAGAGGGATTGACAGTCGGTATAATTTTTCCAATAACCACCAGTGGGCGCTCACAGGAGCAACGAGTCCGGAGTACAGAGTAAGTCAAACAGGAAGCTAGAGGTGGGTAATGTCTTCAGTCGTAAATAAAGAAGCAGGAAGTCGGACCGCCGCCATAGCTCTCCACCGGGAAGAGAGGCCACCAGACCTCTTTAACAAATTCTGATTCAGCCATCCTCAAGAAAAAGTCAGCAAAGGAAGGGGTTTTTTTCCATTTCTTTCCCCCTACTTCTCAGCCAGGGCACCTTTCCAGCTACAAGGGGGGGGGAAACTCCAACCCCCCCCTCACCTCCAGGATGCCTTGTCAGCTCTCTGCTCCTTGCAGTTAAAACTCCGTCATGCCTCCTCAACTCTCCGGTCGACCAGCTCCCAGTCCGCTGTGTCTTGCAGGTAAGCGCCGGTCCCCTTAGGCGCTGTGGCGCCTCAGCGGCCCCAGAAAAGGCCGCCGATCGCCTCCCTCCCCCACTGGAGCCTCGGGCGCGCCAGCATCGGCCTCCCGGCCCCTGGATGTGAGGCAGGGAACCCCTGGCGAGCCGCCCTCAAACGGCAAATGCCCCAATATTAGGGCGTTTGGCCCATAGGGCCTCCAGATGGGGGGGATCGGACACTGGGGCCAGAGCTAGCCCGATCAGTGTCGGTCCGGAACCGGAAGTCCCTCTCTTAAAAATGTCTTTGATCTCTTTAATTCTGTCTTCATAAAATTCTTACGTCTTCTTTATCATTTGTGTCTCAATACATAATATTGTCAAGACACCATATCCATCTTCATAAAGAGTATGAATGTTTTTTCACCTTTGTAGATAAAGAAGTGCCGGCCATGATCATTCTAATCTAAATGGTGATGATTTTTATCAATATCACTGTGTCTTCTATGTTTATCTCCATACTGTATTTGGAATACCTAGGGCAGATGTTTTCCTACTCTTGAAATCTCTCCTCACCACCACCATTTACCCTTCATAAAAGAGCTGAAATTTCCACCTCATCTACTGGTGACATTGTGTTTTCATACGGTCTTTTCCAGCCATCTGGAAGGTTGGAAATTTGAACTTTTGCTGAAGACTCTCCTGCTATATAGGATGTGTGTATATGCACACACATGCACAATTGCATGCCTTCAAGCCAGTTTTGACTCCTGGCAACTACCTAGACAAGTTCCTACAGTTTTCTTGGCAAGATTTCAGATGTGATTTGCCATTGCCTGCTTCCTAGAGGTTAGAGAGAAGGACTGGCCCAAGATTACCCAGCTGCGTTAGTGACTAAGGCAGAACTAGAACTAGATGTTTGTATTTTGATGGTGTCACAAATTTCCGGTGTAATTTGGTACAAATTCTCTCTCTCTCTTTCTCATTTATTATATTTGTTTGTTTTTATAAACAGCTTTTCATTCAGCAGTGTGCATAGTGCTCCTGTTCTCACTTTCCCCCACCATGCACAACCCTGTGAGGCAGAGGTTGGTTTAGTTGGTTTGGACCAGTTCGGGAGAACAGGTAGCGCTGACGATCATTTGGCCCCGCCCATCTGCCCCCGCTCTATCCTATCCTTTATTTCCTGCTTTCTAGCTCACCTCAATCGTGCGGCACAGCTGATTTCCCCCAGTCACTGCGTTTTTTAATTTGCCAGCTGTGCTTTTTGAACTATAACACTTACTGTAGATGCTCAGAATTCTTATCTCTAAGCTAACTGCACATGTCAACATTCCTTCATCTTCTTCTAATCTTCTTTTGTTCTCCTGCCAAGAGGTCCGGCAGGAACGCTGCCAAAATGTAACTAATTAGCCAGTAAGATGTTTTTTTATTTCTTTACAAATAAAATGAGTTTATTAGAATATATCTCAGGCTTATTTTGCTTATCAAGCTTATTTCGTATACTTCAAGGGAAATGCCATGATCCACCTCTAATTAAGTGCAATTACCCCAGGAGGGGAACAGGGTTTGAATGCCACCCTGACACCCCCCCCCCCACTGTTCTACTTACCTTTGCTGACTTGGAAGGTAAGCAGTTGAGCTTCTAAATGCTCCATTTTCAGTGCTGTGTGCAAGCGCCTTAGACGTGTGCGCGCAAAGTGCACGCACGCCTAACTGGTTGTTAAACCGGCAGCATTCCACCACTGCTGTGAGGTAGGTTTGACAAATGGAGGGTGTCTGTTCAAAGTCTCTCAGTGAGCTTCCATGACTGAATATGGCCTGTTCTGCCCCAGCTACGGACCCCAAAGAACGCAGCACACACAAACTCTATACAAACCTTATTTTACTCAAATAACTTAGTCTTTATCATTCAGAGGCTGTTAATGAACTGTCTTAACAGCCTACCAGAATTCTAAGATAAGGTAATCACAGTCTTACTAGAGTTAGCAGAAAGCCCAGAAGCAATTTTGCAGACACGAAGGAGAGTGAACTAAAGTTGTTCTCTACAGCTTGTTGCAAGTGGCATTCCTTCTTAAATAGGCTAAGGGAGTGGCCAATTAGCCCCAAGCCTTACTCTCGAGGAGACCTCCTCCTGAGGAGCCACTCTTGCCTTTTGGCAGCTCTGCACGCCCGTGCATTGAGAAAAGGCTCCTCCTCTTCATCCTCTTCACTTAAAGGAGGTTCTGAAGGTTCTGAAGGCCCTGACTGAATCCCTGCCTCTGGCACCACATCTTCTACAGCCTCCTCATTGTCCGACTCAAGCGCCAGCTGCACAGGCTGCTGACGCAGCACCACACCAGCCTCCTCGTTGTTGGAATCAGCTACAATCTGCACAGGCCACTGACAGGCCACAATATGGCCTTGCACTTTGCCTCGTCACCTTAGCCACTACACCACACGGACTGTGAAAATGGGAAGACTCATAACTTTCAACAGCATTTCCTGGAAAAAAATGAAAGGAACTGATGATACAGAAACATTTTTTATTTTTGCTTCCTTGCTGTAGGAGGCTGTCTGCTATACATTGAATGAGGTTTGAATCTGGGGCTTCTGAATCACATTTAATATAAAAACATGATTTTTTACTGATAGAACTTTATTTATTCAAAGGAGGAGGTAAAGTGGCTTAGCGCACCACACTCTGAACTGACCCAATTCTTTGAGCTATCAGGCAGTTTTCCAAAATTATTCTTGTTCCATCTTCCTGAGAAAATTGCCTGCTTTTTCCTCAATCTGTGCTACAATAAATGTTTTCCATTTGTGGGACAGTGGGATTCTTTTGAAAAATGACAGGCTATAAGGCAAGGCAAAATAACAAATGCTGCATATCCTAGGGAAGGACAAGTAAAATACATAAAAGTTCAAGGGTGCTTTTGAAGACAACCATTATTTCCTGGAACAGCATTCATTTACTCCTCCACAGGATATGGAGAATGGATGTTGGCCTTAACTAGTTGAAGGAGCAGTCTCACATGTAAAACCTGTTGTTAACCTTTAACAGATCCTCTGGCTGTCAGGAACCTATTAAATTAAGTAGGAAGCAACTATTGATGGTTCTCAAAACATACAATTCACTAAGGTTGAAGTAGTTGCAGAAGACTATGATCAATCAGCAAATAAAACTGTTGACAGAAGGTTCAAGACTTCAAGATTGCCTTGGAAAGGAGAATTTTGCTGGGTGAAGACAAGCTGCTTATTAGCATCACGTTAGGATCAACTGCTAGGGTGATGTGTCTAATGACACCTGCTGGGAATAGAAACTCAGCTCTTAGACCTTGGTAGAGGACATCTTGTTCATCCCAGGTAGGAAGGAGAGAGCTTGATACCATGTCGAGTAGTGCTTAAAAGTCTGTAAATCCTTTTGAATGTTCAATAGTTCTGCATAAATATGACTTAAAATGTGATTTGTCCTCCCCACAGATCCTAAAATTAAATAAATGAACACAATTAAATGAGTGAAACACATTATGCTTCTGCACTGATTTATTAAAGAAAAGGATCTAAGGCTACAGATATGTGTGTAGCAAAGGTATGTGAACTTTTGTTTTCAATAACTGGTATGCCTTCCTTGGGCAGCAGTCACTGCAACTAAATGTTTCCGAAGGGTTCTTCTTATCTAGTTTTAGGACTTGTGTGAACAGATCACATTTTAGGTCATATTTATGCAGAAATATTGGACCCTGAAAAGGATCCTCGAACTTTTAAGTACCACTGTAGGGTTGTTTTTTTTAAATTTGATTTATATGCCGCCCTTCTCCAGAGACTCAGGGCGGCTTACAATGCGCTAAGCAATAGCCTTCATACTTTTGTATATTTATACAAAGTCAGCTTATTGCCCCCACAAATTGGGTCCTCAATTTACCTACCTTAGAAAGGATGGAAGGCTGAGTCAACCTTGAGCCTTGGTGAGATTCGAACCTGCAATAATTGCAGGCAGCTGATGTTAATAACAGGGTGCTTTAAACCACTGTACTATCCAAGCCTTTGTGTTGATCAGTTTCCATAGTTGTGAAAGGGCATTTCAAATACATGTCTATACATGTCGCATCCAAAGTACTGCCCACTGAGTTCAGTGGAACTTCCTTCCATTTAATAAGTATAAGAATACAGCTTTAAAGATTTACTAGCAGGATTACATGCCATCACGGCTTGCTGGATGAGCCATAATTTATTGGTTTGTTACAATACATTAACCATAAACCATGATTTACAAATCAGAATAGCTGGATTCATGCAGTGTTCTAAACCAATAAAGTGGGTTTTATCACAACAGAAGGCAAAGACAGTCACAAGGATGGCTCTTATCAAAATGACAAAAGCAGTAACTGGCCACTGCGATGCACGTTTTGCCTATTTGTATCTGTGCGTAACATCAGGATGCAAGTACAAAAAGGGCAGAGCTTGTGTTTGATTATCCCTCTCAGTCCCTCTCCATCACTGCCCTCTCAGTTACTTCTGGCTAAGGACAATGGGTTAATGCACCCACTCTTTACTCTCAGCCTATGCAGAAACTGTACAATGGCAGTTATGCAGTCACACAATCCTTGCAGAACTTTCCCTGTCTCTGTTGCCTAAAAGAGACAAGATAGTGATTTTCTTGTCATCTGGAGCACAACACATTCTAGTGTCACATGTCCAATCAGTGATGGGTGAATTCCCTTTTAGTTAGTTTCTGAACTAATAGTGACAGTAATATGTATAATTCCAAACCCAGATGAGTTTCCTCTGAACAAGGGACAAGGACAAAGGAGCTAAAATATCCCTAAAGATAAGAAAATATTATATTGGTAATGACTCCCTCCACCCTCACCCCAAAACCCTATTTAATAAAGAAAAAACAATGGCAGTCGTGGAGGATGGGTAGAGATGGAAAGAATAAGAGAAGGAGACAGGAAGAAGTAGAGGGACATTATAGGCATCTTTTGCTTTGGGCTTAAGTTCAGAGTCTTGAGCCTGTTAGACACATCTAAATTTTGAGAACTGCTGAGGGCACTCTCACGAGATGTTCGCAAGTGGCTTGACCATATCTCTGTAGGATAGATATCCCCAGGATCTATGAAGAACAAAATATTTGCAAAGCATGGGTTTACGAGAAGCCACCTTTCTTTTCCACAGAATACTCTTCATACATTCTCTTCTCTGCACCCATCATTTTTATTTTCTAAAAAAAAACATGGATCCCATCTAAGATGCACAGACATTCTTGGAAATAAAGGCAGTATTGGAACTTGTTGTTTTGTTCTGCATAATCTCAGCGGGGTTTTTCCCCCCATAAAAATATTTTCAAAGGAAAAAGACAGGAGGAGGTAGGGAATATAGTGTGCGGCAAGATAAATCCCCCCAAGGACATTAGAATTCCATGAATGCCCAATTGAGGAAACAAAATTAAAAAATTAGTTTTACGATTGAACAGCTTGAGATCGTCCAATTTTAGAAATAGATAGAAGTTACGGCAGGGGGTGTCATTTTCTTTATTTCACATTCTCAAAAATAACTTATGAGCTCCAAGCTACATTTATCAAGTTGCCGTGATAACATGAAATTGTGTTGCTGTTTTTATGGAGTGATGATGGAGGGAGATATTTGTCTGTCTTTTCTCTTGTTTTCTTCCTTAAAGGCCATTGGTAGTTGATGAGTTGTTAACAGCGCATGAAATAAGAGAAAACAGAATATTTCTAGGCGTATCATGCCATCATAACAATATTATAAGTCTGGGTTCACACACTGTGCATAATGTGGTTTGTCTGATTTTGGGTTAACATATATTAATCCAATCCTTATGCTTTATAGCTATGTATAGCCACTGTATCATGGTTTACAGCCACTTTACTGATAGAATTGACTTTGAATTACTTACTACGGCTAAAAAAAAAGTTGATTAAGATCTAAGCAAGAGGAATAATCAGCAGTAAGGATGGTGCAGTTAGTACATTATAATTTGGTCCATGATGACTCAGAAGCAATCCTTAGTCAGAAAAAGTATAAGATGAGTTAGAGTGAAAAAGTTCTAGCTAAGAAACAGAGGGAGAAGTTTTTGGTTACATGTTCTCAGATTTTAACCTGGTTTAGTTTACATGTGCCTAAATGAGAGCCTAACATGTTACACACACCCTGCCCACTTGTTAAATTATGATTCAATGTCTTGTGTAAAATTCAGAAAATGATTTAGTTCAATGAACAACTTAACTCTGTTGTGAAAATGCATCTTCGTATAATCCAGGGGCTATTTATAACTGAAAATTAAATTGTTTCTTAACTCAAGCTTGTTCCTTGTATCTTCAATGCAAGAAAAGATGGAAACTCTTTCATAAAGGGAAAAGTATTGATTTTATTTCTGCTCTCCTCTACTGACTGATAAAATAGACTAGATAAAGGGAACTTTGAAAAAAGGTCTTAAACTGGTTTATTTCCTTAAAATGCTTGGCAAGTAAAGAGAGATTTGAGGCCAATTCAGCTCTGAGGCATTTGACTGAGGAAGCAGGTTTCCAATACGTGTTTATTCCTGACCCAGATGGAAACAAGTGTTGATGATCCTAATTCAACATTCAGAACTGTGTGAATGGTTAGCTTAAAAACATTTTTACATCCCACAACAAACTCTCTTAGAAGGTCATTTTCATGCACTCCCTCTTCCTTAAATAATGAACATTTGGCAGAATTTCAGGTGCATTAGAAGGTAATATATTACCTGACAATTCTGAATGCCCAATGTTACCTTTTACTGGCAAAGCTAATAGTTCCCTTTCAGAACTACTTTTCCCATAAATTGTGTATTCAGATCTCTGAGTACATTATAACTTGAGCCACGCTAATGTATGAAACGTGCTAAATGATCATCTGAAAGAGCTATACTTGTAAACATTTACTTATTTATGATCTGCTAGATCAGGGATCTCTAAACCTGGCAACTTTAAGACCTGTGGACTTCAATTCCCAGAATTATTCAGCCAGCCCAATGAACCACAAGCAGGATATAAGAGCATTAGTACCTTCCTATTGTTACTGTTTAAACGCTGGCATTCTAAGCCATGAACCTTGCAATCCCGGAGAGATTTGGGATTGCGAGAGAAATATCTACTGATAGCCTCCACTGATACAGTTATCCTCCATAGGTCCCTTTTTAAAGCCTTCAGCCCCCCTTTAAAATCTGCTCTTCACTTTCTCCACATCATGCACCATTTTATAAATGTCTATCATGGTCCCCCACCCCATTATTCACCGACTAGACTAACTAGACTAAAGTACTGTTTGTGAAGTTGCAGATTGTAGGAACCTGTTCATGCAGAGCTCCTATTACATGTGGCAATAAAACATGATACCAATGAGCATCATATCCATTTATTCTTTTATATAGCAATTTCAGCTTTCAATTTAAAGAAGGATCCATTTTGCATTAGATTTTCATCAGATGATCTTATCTCATTGCCTATTGTTCAAACATGTGGCTGTTATGACTCATTGCTTCCTTCAGAAATGCCTTCTCTCCCTCTATGCATCTTCCTCGGAATGGAAAGAACAATGAAAATTATTCAGAATTTTACTTCCAGACAATTAAAATCTCAAAACAGATATATATCTTCTCCTAATGTTCTCTTCTTCTCATCCCTTGTTTGAATACTTGTTCTTCTACAATATATGGTACAATCCAAAATCCTAACAACATTCCTGTGAGGGAGGTTATATTAAAATACAATTGGATTGTTCTGTTAATTTACTCCTTAATATATTATATTCTTCATGGATGAATACATAAATATGTTTTAAAAAATCATCTAGATTAATTCCATTTCATTTTTGTTACATATGGCTGTGCAGTAAATCTAGCACTGAAAGGCCTAAAAGAAAATGTCCAATGATATTTATTTAGAAACTTTATATGTCTTTGTACAGGCAAGACTGGCTGGTTGCCATACATAAAACTTGATTGGATTTGACCCTGGCTCCCTCTATTACACCTGATTCGTATTTTTTAATGTCTGTAATTATAAACAATGTCATTTTCCTCATCTTAATTCAAAGATATAGAAATTAGAAAAATATTTATCTCCCTCATACTTTTATCTTTACAATTCACTGAGGTAGATCAAGCTAGAGAGCACTGCTTATTTCCAAACTAATGCTTTATGGCCTTTTATGACATCATTCAGCCATTATTATGGCAGTATATCACCAAAGAAGGTAGGCTTCGTATTGTTTTAATAATGACTGGATGCTTCCATGAATGCCTACTTGTAAGCAAGTGACTTTCTCAGATCATTCACAGAGCTTCATTACTAAACAGAAATTCTCCTACAATCTTCTCAGACGTGATCTGAGGAGAACTGCTATGCTCACTTTGATTAATGAATCAAAGGTTTTTTTTTCTTTCCCAGCCATAATCATATATTTTGGATAAGAATGGATATTGTGTTGTCTGTTTAGTAAATAAGATGTGATGGATGGCCTTAATTATAGCTGAATTTATCTTCTTGTCAGTCTTTGTGTGTGCTATTAACAGCATGTAACCTAAAAATTTAGACATTAGCACAGAATATTCAGGATATCTGAGTGCTATGGTTTCCATGTCCTGCTGACAGTCCTCAGTATGAAAAACAATCAGAGAAGAGTTGTCCATTTGGAGGAATTGCTTTTGAAAATGTTAATGAAGTTAATGCATTTATGGGGAAAAGAACCTTAGAACAAAGTTTCTGAATTTGTCGGGCAGTTGTTATAACCTGAGATCTGGTACACGAGTTATTGGTATTCCCTCAAAAAAAACATGCATTGCATTCAAATTAAATTAAATTACTTAGCATGAAAGTCACATCTGTACATCATTGCTCATTCAAATTGTGTTTTAAAGCTTGGTTTTGGTTTTTTTAAAATGAGCTGTAGATTGTTATGACTTCAGAACAATGATGTGGAAGAAAATCATCATAGAAACTACTGCTTTTTCAGAATGCCACAGAATCAGATTATCAAATGAGAGTCAGATGAGGCTATGTTTTAGGGTGCAATAACAAATCTGTTTCTTGCTCCTAGATAGAATACTTTATTTGACCAAGTGTGATTAGACATACAAGGGATTTGTCTCTAGTGCATAAGCTCTTCTGCAAAACAACAAACTAATAATAATCAGAATAACAAAATAATAATGATAATGATACCAATAAGAGAAGGTGGTGGAATAGATGAGAAGGATAATAGTAATACAGCCATATTACATGGGTAAATATACTTAGTCATAAGATAGTACTGTGAGAATTAGGTGTTTCACAGAGTGATGAAACGGGAAAAACTGTCTCTGTGCCTAGTTTTTTTGGCATGCAATGCCCTGTGGCAGTGTCCCAAGGGGAGAAGTTGAAACAATTTATGCATAGACTACCCAATAATTAACATCAATATCAGGGATTTGTTCCCAGAACAATTATGGGCCAATGAGCAAATAAGTATGAATAAAAGCCCCTCTTCAGATAGCAGGCCTCTCTGAGCCATATGCAATAAATAACTGAGCTGTCCATTTTGGAGAGCTGAAGGAGCTTTAGCATATTCTCCTTTTACATATATTTCATAGGCCAATTAATCAACCCTAGCTCGTGTTTGACAGATATTTATGAACAAGTAATTCAAGTTAAATTCAAATTTTGGGGTCAACCAGCTTATCATTGTATCGTTTCCTGAGATACATTCACATAACATGATGACGATGACAGTATCGAGAATATTTTTTTTAAAAATTTGATTTATATGCCGCCCTTCTCCGGAGACTCAGGGCGGCTTACAATGCGCTAAGCAATAGCCTTCATACTTTTGTATATTTATACAAAGTCAGCTTATTGCCCCCACAAACTGGGTCCTCAATTTACCTACCTTAGAAAGGATGGAAGGCTGAGTCAACCTTGAGCCTTGGTGAGCACTATCTTCTCTAATATTCTTTCCTGTCACTTCTAGAGGTCTGCTTTTCTAAGAATAAAACATGGAATTTATGACCCTGACCTCTTTTATTTTATTGACTTTCCTGTCTCTAAGTTTTAAGGTACTGGCTTAGAAACCAGGAGACCGTGAGTTCTAGTCCTACTTTAGGCACGAAACCTGATGCCTGTCTTTGCGGCAGTCATTCTCTCTTAGCCCCACCCAACTCACTGGGTTGTTGTTGCTGTTGTGGGAAAAAGAGGAGAAGGAAGGAATATTATGTATGTTTGCTGCCTTGAAGTACTTATATAAAAGTAATGAAGGTGAGATAAAAATCTAATAAATGAATAAAAATAAATTGGGTGCCAGCCAATGCTACAGCTAAAATTAGGATAAGAAATACAGATCGGTTTCTATCACATTAGCCTTATCTCTGAAGAAACTGTTTCATCCAAGTTCTTTTGCAGAGATCTTTATTTGGTTTACTAATATTCTTATCCAAATTAATATTGGATGAGATATTTCTTCTATTTCATCTGTCATGTTAATCTCTTTGTATAATAATTGTGTTGATAAATCAATGCAAATCTCTAAGTACTTGATAAGAGTGCAACCTCCCCCCTTGCAACAGAATAACACATAGCCTGGATCCCAGTTCAAGGTGAGAAAGCGATATTTTATCTAAGGTCGGAAGTCAAGGATTTGAACTTGCTAGGTTTCATACTCATTCATATGGGCAAGGAAATGAAATAAAACCATTCCACAATCACGGATTGTGAAGAGTTTTGCATTATTTACTGAACGACAGACAAGCAGAAATAGAGCCAGCAACAGTCTTAAGGAGTGACATAGTAATCCACGCCAGTGGGTGGGATTCAAATTTTTTTACTACCGATTCTGTGGGCATGGCTTGGTGGGCATGGCATGGCTTGGTGGGCGTGGCTTGGTGGCATGGCAGGGAAAGGATACTGTAAAATCTCCATTCCCTCTGCACTCCAGGGGAAGGATACTGCAGAATCTCCATTCCCACCCCACTCCAGAGGAAGGTTACTGCAAAATCCCCATTTCCTCCCTATCAGCTGGGATTCGGGAGGCAAAGAATAGATGGGGGCGGGGCCAGTCAGAGGTGGTATTTACCGGTTCTCCGAACTATTCAAAATTTCCATTACCGGTTCCCCAGAACTGGTCAAAACCTGCTAAATACCACCTCTGATCCACGCTGTTTATGTTTTCTTAAATGCTGTGTTTTCCGTAGAAGTGTAAGTCCTGAATTCTTTAGTTCCAACTAACTATTTACTATGCAGATGAAGGAAGTGCAAATACAAACCAGGATAACAAATAGTATCAACTGAAAAGCACAAAGAGGGAATGGCCATTCCAGAAACAGCATTTATTAGCTCCAGCAAATCATAAATACAAAGGTTGGACCAATGGTTCATTGGACCATTTGGAGCTTATTAGGTTCCTGAAGATGGTCCATTTTGGCATCAATGTCATGGTAAAATTTGTCATTTTAACACCAATGGCAAATACCCGTGTAGAAAACCAAAGCAAAAACTGCAAGACGCAATTAATGCGGATATGAAAACCATCCGCTTGGACCCAGTCACTGCATTTGAAGAATATATTTTTATTTCATTCTGAACTCCAACAGATACAATCTAGGAGTTTCATGTTTCCCATCATGCTTACAAATATCATGCTATTAATCTTTGTCTTCTATATAATTTTCTTTAGGGAGGAGAAAGAGAAATATATCTTGCAACATTCTTAGCCAGCAAGGCTTAGGTTAACATAACGGTGTGAACAACAGATGAGGAAAAAGGTTGGAATTGCTGGATTAAGGTTCTTCTGTACATAGCAGTGAAGACCACTAGCAGGATAAGAAGCCTACATAAAATGAGCTAATCTAAGTAGGATGACAGGAGAGGTGCTGCTTCCCATGAGGTGATCTGGGATTTAGAAAAATGCATAGCCACAAATAACACAATTTCTGTTGTGTTCTGTGGGTCCTGGCAACAAGGGACGCTGCCCGGGGATTGGCCAGGAGGCGTGTCCTTATAACCGCGGGAGTACACGTGTTCTGTGATTGGTTGGGTTGGGACAGCTAGTTGGTATATAAGAACTGTCATCGTTACCTCAGTGGTTCCGTTGTCTTAAGCCAGTTGGTTCTTAATAAATCGTTCTGTTATCACCACTCTCGGCCTACTCCTATGTTTGCTCTAAGAATATAATATTTTCCTTTTTTCCTGAAAGTCTATTATTAACAGAGGGGTCAATTATCATTGGTTTAAAGTGTCAGAAACTTCGAATTCATAATGACATCCTTTCATATACTAATCAAATATTGATTTAGTGCCAAAATGTTTTGATCTCATATACCAGGCACTGGATTGCTGGCAGCAAGTTATGATTTCATGCAGCAAATAGTGATTTAAAGGACAGAGATCTGGGGTTTCATAGTAAAAATACTGGTTTGAGATGAAACCACTGTTTGTATTTTCATAAAGAAATCTTTGATTTGGTCACACAGACTTTCAATTTCATCCAGAAAATCCTGATTTAACACAGAGAGACTTTTGATTTAGAAGCAGTGTGTCAGGCTCCATTAGTTCTTATGGGAAGAGCGAAGGGAGCCTAAAGGAACCATACTAAATAATTCAGCGTGTCATTCTGAGTTCCACTTTGATAGGGAAGCTGAAGTAAATAAATACATTTTGTGCACCTTGCAATATGTAGCGCTTTACATAAACCCTCTCCAGGGCAACCTCTTTTTCATAACCTGGAAAATAAGAAGTCTAACTATGTCACGAGTAGCCATCTGTGTGAAGACGGCTAATAGTAATGCTAACAGTGTCAGAAGTAGATTGCGGCTTATTTCCAGTTCTTGCGCAAAATATTATCATTTTGCACAGCTAGATAGCAGCTGCATTTCCCAGTGGTAATGGATTTTTCATCACAACCTCTGATCTTCTGACTTTCTATGTTTCTGGATCTCAAGGTGAATGCTTTTGGTAAAGAAGCTGGCTCTTGACATCATTATTTTATGCTTTCAGGTATCTAGCTTTCTTTGGTGGTACCTAACTAATGTCAAGTAGCCAGCAATTAACAATCTCATAAGAATCTCTTTGTAGGTAATATCCACTAGCTAGAGCTTGTCAAAAGAATTTCCAGGCTACCCTGTATTTCATTTGCAGGATGTCCATGTCAGAGACAGATTTGCAGAACATACTACTTACATCGCTCAGTAAAGGAATATTTCATAAATAGATGACAATTGTCCCTTTATTAGTACTAATATTAATATTTATATCCTGTCTTTCTATATTTGGTTCCCCGGTTTAACTAATACAAATTTTAATTTGTGGTGGGTGGGGGTGTGTTTGGGGATTGTTATGTGTGTTGGACCTGGCCTTTGGGTGTTAAGTGAATTTCGTTATATATAGATATACTGTGTATATACGTAAAATGACAATAAAGTTATTATTGGTTAATCTTTGGTGAGATTCACAGCCTTTGAGGCTGGTTAATAGCTCAGCAGCTCAAGTCCTAACCAAGGACCTAGGAACTGTTAAGGTATCGTTGGAGGATGTAAGCTCTTCCGAGTAAGGTGGTTTTTTTGTAGAGTCAAAATAAAGTTGTTATTATTATCATCATCATTATTATTATTATTATTATTATTATTATTATTATTATTTAATCTTTGGTGAGATTCACAGTCTTTGAGGCTGATTAATAGCTCAGCAGCTCGAGTCCTAACCAAGGACCTAGGAACTGTTAAGGTATCGTCGGAGGATGTAAGCTGTTCCGAGTAAGGTGGTTTTTTTGTAGAGTCAAAATGTTCAAGTCCGGTAAATTTAGAATTTCTAAATAGCGGGATAGCCCTTTGGGTATTGCTCCAAGGGCTCCAATTACAATCGGGACAACACACGATTTCGTTTTCCACAGTCGCTCAACTTCAATTGGCAAGTCCCGGTACTTTGTGATTTTTTCTTGCTGCTTATCTTCAATCCGTGCATCAACAGGTAATGCAATGTCAATGAACCATACTTTTTTCTTTTCAACTATTGTTATGTCAGGTGTGTTGTGGACTAAGTGCCTGTCAGTCTGAATTCTGAAGTCCCACAAGATCTTGAGTTTCTCATTCTCTATTATTATTATTATTATTATTATTATTATTATTATTATTATTATCATTATTATCAATAATACTAACAAAGCAACAGAGATTTGCTTCAATGAAGCAATTCATAGACTCATAGAGTTGGAAAGGACATAAAAACCATCAGGTTCAATTCACTGCACATTGCAAGAGTCACTCCGCCATCCCAGTCAATGGTTGTCCAGCCTCTGTTTGAAAACGTCCAGTGAAAGGGGAAGAAACTACTCCAGGCGGTAACCTATTCAACTGATTGACAGTTTTTATTGTTAAGACATTCTTCCAAAAGTTTGTGTCTACATCCTTTAAATTTCATTCCATTGGTTCTAACCTTGCGCACTGGAACAAATGAGGTAAGTCTGGACCCTGTACAATGCAACATTGCAACAGCCTTTCAGATATTTAAGGACATTTATCATGTTCCTTCTCAACCTTCTGCCAGCTAAACAAATCTAGGTTCTTTAACCATTCCCCATAGGACTTGATTTCTAATCCTTTCACACTCTTCTCTGGCTTGCTCCAGTTTATCAGTATATTTTTTAGACCAGGTTGTGCACAACTGAATGCAGTACTTCAAGTGCAATGCTGTTGGACTAATTCCATCTACAGAAGAAGCCACCCAACAAGATTCGACTAGGCCAAAAAACCCAATCATCTGCTCACTGCAAAAATCTAAATTGTCATGGTTTGCTTTTCCTGTTTAATATCTTTAAAGGTACAACAGGATTCTATCTGTCGATTTCATAATTTTATCCTGAGATCACAAATGTAGATTTGTTTGTAAATAGGTATAGATTGTTGGTGGGATGGTAGTTGATGTATTAAAGCAGAGGTGTCAAACTGGCGGTTTGCAGCCTGGAGGCGTCATGCTCAGGCCATGCCCAGCCTAGCTCCGCGAATGGGAAAAACATTGCAAAACATCACATGACAGTAATGTGACACCGCGAGTTTGACATCCATGTCTGAAAGGTATTTATTTTATTTTTTGTTTTATTTATTTATATCCCATTTTATTTTTACAAATAATTCAAGGTGGCAAACATATCCAACACCTCTTCTTCCTCCTATTTTGCCCACAACAACCCTGTCAGGTGAGTTGGACTGAGAGTGACTGGCCCAAGGTCACCCAGCTGGCTTTCATGGCCAAGGTGGGACTTGACATGGTCCTTTGCTTTCTAGCCTAGTGCCGTAGCCGCTAGTTCAAACTGGCTCTTTTTGTCAGTTTGATGAGGGAGTCTTTTCCATGGGTCTAGAAAATGAAAATATAATCGGTGAACCTCAAATACCAGATGGGTTTCAGGAAGTAAAAGTTAAGGAGTTGGTGTTCTACATTTGCCATGAAGATGTTAGCATACTGTGGAGCTATCCATATGCCTGTAGTTATGCCACTGATTTGTAAGTATATGTTTTTGGCAAAGTAGAGTATCCAAAGTAGATATGGGTTATAGAAAGTCATGAAGTCTGGAAGCAAATTGTGTGAATAGAATAGAATAGAATAGAATAGAATAGAATAGAATAGAATAGA
>WNWU01000034.1:3919411-3953409 GCA_012654045.1 Ptyas mucosa | reverse complement strand
ATAGAATAGAATAGAATAGAATAGAATAGAATAGAATAGAATAGAATTCTTTATTGGCCAAGTGTGATTGGACACACAAGGAATTTGTCTTGGTGCATACGCTCTCAGTGTACACAAAAGAAAAGATACGTTCATCAAGAATCATAAGGTACAACACTTAATGATAGTCATAAGGAAACAGTCAATATAAATCTTAAGGATACCAGCAACAAGGTTACAGTCATACAGTCATAAGTGGGAGGAGATGGGTGATAGGAACGATGAGAAGATCAATAGTAGTGCAGACTTAGTAAATAGTTTGACAGTGTTGAGGGAATTATTTGTTTAGCAGAGTGATGGCGTTCGGGAAAAAACTGTTCTTGTGTCTAGTTGTTCTGGTGTGGAGTGCTCTATAGTGTTGTTTTGAGGGTAGGAGTTGAAACAGTTTATGTCCAGGATGCAAGGGGTCTGTAAATATTTTTGACAACCCTCATGCAGTATACAGGTCTTCAATGGAAGGCAGGTTGGTAGTAATTGTTTTTTCTGCAGTTCTAATTACCCTCTGAAGTCTGTGTCTATCTTGTTGGGTTGCAGAATCAAACCAGACAGTTATAGAGGTACAGATGACAGACTCAATAATTCCTCTGTAGAACTGTATCAGCAGCTCCTTGGGCAGCTTGAGCTAACTGAGTTGGCGCAGAAAGAACATTCTTTGTTGGGCTTTTTTGATGACGTTTTTGATGTTAGGTGTCCATTTTAGGTCTTGAGATATGGTAGAACCTAGAAATTTGAAGGTCTCTAATGTTAATACTGTGTGTCTAGTATTGTAAGAGGTGGTAGTATGGGACGGTTTCTCCTAAAGTCCACCACCATTTCTACGGTTTTGAGTGTGTTCAGTTCCAGATTGTTCTGGTTGCACGACAAGGCTAGTGTTCAACCTCCCGTCTGTATGTGGATTCATCATTGTCTCGAATGAGACCGATCACTGTTGTGTCATCTGTGAATTTCAGTAGTTTAACACATGGATCATTTGAGATGCAATCATTGGTATGCAGAGAGAAGTAGGGAGAGCATACAACCTTGGGGTGGGGCTGAGCTAATTGTACAGGTATCTGATGTGATTCTGCTTAGCTTCACCTGCTGCTTCCTATCTGATAGGAAGCTTATGATCCACTTACAAGTGTGTTCAGGTACTGCTAGCTACTTTAGCTTAGTTAGAAGAATGTCTGGAATGATGGTGTTGAATCCTGAACTAAAGTCTACAAAGAGGACCCTTTGAAGATTCAAGATGTTGTAGGATATAGTGCAGGGCCATATTAACAGCATCATCTGTTGATCTATTTGCTCGGTATGCAAATTGCAAGGGGTCTAACAACAGATCCATGATGGTTTTCAGGTGGACCAGCACTAGCCTTTCAAAGGTTTTCATAACTACAGATGTTAGAACAACTGGTCTGTAGTCATTCAGTCCTTTGATAGTGGGCTTCTTCGGCACTGGGATGATAGTAGAGTGTTTGAAGCAAGAAGGAACATAGCACATCTGCAGTAATTTATTGAAGATATGGGTGAAGATGGGGACCAATTGGTCAGCACAGACTTTTAAATAAGAAGGAATTATCTTGTCTGGGCCTGGAGCTTTTCCTGGCTTTTGTCTGTGAAATAGGTCTTGCACTTCCTTTTCTGTGATCGCTAGGGGTTGTGAACCCAATGGGATGTGGTCAGTTGTAGGAGGTTTGGCTGTTGTTGGTGTGTCTGAGATGGGGGTTGTGGAGATAGGTGGCTGTAGTTTCCTTTCAAACCTGAAGTAAAACACGTTCAGGTCATCTGCCTGTTGTTGATTTCCTTCAGTCTGTGAAGGAGGTTTGCCATAACCGGCAAACTGATGCTGCTCCTGACGGCTTGAAGCCCATGTTTACAAATGACGGTTGCATATAGGGTTTCGATATCCATGATAGCTAAAATAGTGATGTCAAGAAGATTGCCAAATAATTTCAGTTTTCTTAGGAAGACTGTGGTGTCTCTTATGTAGATGGTGCTGGTAGTATAAGGTTTGAGTTCATAAAACCAGATGGTGCAGCTATTATAATTCCAAGTTTCAAATAATGGGATTATCTGAATGGTTTGATCTGTGTATTTTTTAGAAGGAAGAACTCCTGGAGTGTTTTCTCTATAGATGCGGTCTTTTAGGTCCTTAGGAATTTATTTCATAAGGCTGCATAGTTCTTTCTGATATGTTGCTGTGGGATCTGAGAGTAGAAGTTAGTAGAATTTAGCATTGCAAATCTGCTTTTCAGCTTTCTTAACATAATCAATTGCATTCAGAAATACAATTCCCTCTCCTTTTTCAGCTTGCTTGATATGATGTTATTGTTTCTGAGAGTCTAGATGGCATCTTGTTCTGCCCTGCTGAGAATGTCATCTAAGGAAAGTTTTTTTTTTTTATTGATAAATGTGGGTTGAGTTTCTTGATAAAAAAATCAGTGTAAAAATCCAGTTCATTGTTACTTCTATTTTGGGGTATCTATTTTTTTATTGCATGGGGGGGAGTTTTGGCATGGTCTCTACTTACGTATCCTCCTGGGAGAAAACATGATGGCTGCATATTTGTGTCCTGCCTCTTATTCATGAGAGTATTGTTTAAATCTCAAGTCACACACAAAAGTTTCAAAATCCTACAGTTGTTTAAGTCATGTGGATTTAATGGAACAATTGTGCTGTTTTCTGATCTAAAGTATTAAGTTTTGCTTCAGTTCCAAAAAATGTTTCATATGCTAAAAGTGTGTAAATTTGGGGGAAGAATTTTAAAATAACAAGTTACTTTCCTGTTACGTTCTCTTTCTGTATTACCTTCTTACCTGGTTTTGGAACACGTTCAGAGACATCTTGAAAGGGTGTGGTTGTGGGGGTGGGGGAAGGACAATGACATCAAAACGGCAGCACAACCAAACAATCGAAGCCCCACTTATTTTTAATGTGAGTCACATGCTTAATATAAAAAGGAGTGGGGTTTTGATCACTTGACCATACCTACTATTTTGACCTTCCAGTCTCTTGAAAATTGTCTTGATTTCCTGGGGGGGGGGGGGTGGGGTTGGTACAATGGGACCTGGGCAATGAACTGCAAAGGGTCAGTGGTAATAGCGAGCTTGTGCCTTGATACTGCTGTGAATCCTGCAGAGACTAAGTTGTCCTCTCCATACTGCTTTGGAAAAGAACAACATGACCCAGAAGGAGAGCTATTTTCTGCTGCAGCTACTGCCCTTTGGACAACCATTCTCTCCAAGATTAGACTGGCCCTGATTGGCTGGCCTTTTTTTTTTGTAAATATTTTTTTATTTTTTTCAAACATAAACATAAAGTATAACTTCAAGAACAGAGTCTCGATCCAGTCATAGATGGTTACCACACTTACATTCCTTTAACAAGCTCCATTCACAATTTCCCATTACATCTTTTAAAGGTAAAAATTCAAAACATAAGAACAAATTTTAACATAAATTCTAGCATCTTCATCTAAGTAAATCTATTAGAACAATACAATTTTAATTTCAAATTAAATTTAGCTCATTAAATGAGATAGATTGGCTGGCCTTTTTGAAGGCTCTGAAGCCATGGTTTTGTCATTGTGCCTGGAGATCCAGAGGGCACCTCTCTTTTGATCTGCTTAAGAAGCCATGGGCTCTCTGAGGAAGGCATTGAATTCTGTATTTTCCATAACTTTCAGACACAATTAATCAAATGAAACACCATTAAGGCAGTAATTCAAACAGAGAAAATTATGGAGTACAATGGTCAAAATATCAGGAGACAACCATTACTTGGAAGAGAATCAAGTTTGCAAGTCAGTCTATGACTAGACAGCTAAAAGCCCCATCTGCTATAAATTCTGAGTTATTATTTTAAAAGCATGAAGCGAGGAACAAAGTTTTTCCAGCTGTTATTTCCAAATGTGATCTATTTCACTTCAGTGTATCACCTGTAAAAAGGTCATTGAATTTTTTTTTCTGGCTTAATAACCTCTTATTTTGACAAATTAATGCACATGTCACTGTCCATTAATGTATTATTTTTTCCCCCTCATATTTCAATATATTTCTTTGCCAGGATTATTTCCATCATGCATTAACTACATTCTTGCTCTTATGTAAAGGAAAAATTACACTATGGCCTGACAGAAGAATTAAAAGTTCTCACAGCACTGCCTTCCTGTCTGTTGTTTGATGTAATATCATATGAATGTTTCATAGCTATTACGTAAATTACTTATATACCTACATGTACTATTTACCACCCTCATTTCCATTATATTTCACATGCCATTTTTAAAATATATGGATATTTGTAGCCTTGCTTGTACTATAGATTGAGCACAACTATGCAAAACAACTAAGGTATTTGCCTCAGCCTAAATTTGAGCTGTGTCGCTTTTGCTTGTGCTCCCTTAGAAGATGGTTTCATCAAATATCAACGTTAAAGTGTGATTTTTTTAAAAAATGCGGGGCATTTATTTTCATACCCTTTTTCTGATGTACATGTCTTTGTATGCTGCTTCTCATATTTATTTATACACCTCATTACACAGCTTTGCATAATGCACTCAGAACAACTCAGAACTATACTGCAAAATTTAGAGAAATGCAAAAGTCACACGATAGTTATTTTCTGAACCACATAATGGAGTGATGCAAATTGTAGGCCATTTTGCTTAAGAATAAAAGCCAGCTGAACTGATTGGACATTTCTACGTAAGATCTTGAGCAGGAACATTTGCATAATGGCCTGATACACCTGAAGAACCTAAAGCTTTTAAAGAAAATGGGAGGAGGAATTTATCCTGAATATAAGCATAACTCTAGAGCAGTGGTCTTCAAACTTGGCAGCTTTAAGACTTGTGGATTTCAACTCCCAGAATTTTCCAGCCAGCATATCTTAGCTGGCTGGAGAATTCTGGGAGTTGAAGTCCACAAGTCTTAAAAGCTGCCAAGTTTGAAGACCTCTGCTCTAGATAAATCTGTGTTACACTAATGAAAGGTACACAATTTAAAGGTACACTAATGAAAGGTACAAGATTGAAGCAACTTGTTTGGTTGACTTTTTTGTGTGTGCTTTCCAGTTGATTGCAAATTATTAAATCACTTCACAAAATAGATCCTTTCTTGTATTCTTCCTATATTTCAAATACTGGTTGCTCAGAGAGATGCAATTTCCTCCTACATGACAAATGATACTCTACTTTGGCTTTATCAACTAATGAAACATGCGCATAGGCTGCCAAATTATGAAATAGCAAATGTAGAGGAAGTGCTGTGATAACCAGCAAATAAGGATGATCGTGTCTAAAATTAACAGCAAACTATGCTTGGTATTATTTCTGATTGCTGACTTGTTCTATTGTAAGGAAATAAAGATCTGTTCTTCCATTCTTCATGATACTTTATCATTTCCCACCCCTCAGTTCTTTATTTGATATGTTTTCACATTCTTAACACATGTATCCACACCAGTAATGGAGCCTTTTCTTCTCTTTGACAGGATTTTTTGTTAAGAAAACTTTTCATTTAAAATGTATATTTAACTGTTCTACTTCACAAATTTAAGGCAGAGAAGTTATCTACTGAATTTGATTTTGTGCTATGATGTTGGTGTGGACACCTAGTGACCACATAGATAACAATACATCTTTTTCAGGATGATCTATTCCCAATCTTCAGGTTTTCCAATGCTGTATCCATCAGTTGCTGCTAGGTTTCTTCTGTTTCCTTCCATGTTTTCCAGCAGTACAGACTTCTCAAGGCTTTTCATGATTCTCTAAAGTTTGAGTCTGGTTATTTGGGTCATGAGTTAAAATTCTAGATTTATTCATCTGTTTTCTAGGCTATCCATGGTAGTCTCTAGTCTCAGGAATCTTCTCCAAACCAAAGTTCAAAACCATCAACACTCTTTGTGTCCTTCTTCTTCAGCCCAACTTTTGCTTCCACAGAGCCACACAAGGAAAATCATTCCCTGCACAATCTTGATTTTTGTAAGTGTTTACATATCCATAGCACTTGAATATCTTTTCCAAGGCCTTTTACTAGCTATCCTAATAGTCTGTGGTGCTTTTTTTTTTGACAATTGATTCCTTCACAGATGATAGGCTGAGGGAGAAAGTATCAGTATCTTCATTGCCAATTCTAAGCTTGGTTGCTGTACCTGTTATTGTAATTTTACTCTTCCTTATATTTAAACCTAGTCCTATCTCTATAGATATACTGTATACAAGTAGTCCTCAACTTACAACTACAGTAGAGCCAGTGGTGGGATTCAAAATTTTTTACTACTGGTTCTGTGGGCGTGGCTTGGTGGTTGTGGCAGGGGAAGGATACTGTAAAATCTCCATTCCCTCCCCACTCCAGGGGAAGTTTACTGCAAAATCCCCATTTCCTCCCAATCAGCTGGGACTCGGGAGGCAGAGAATAGATCGGGGCAGGGCCAGTCAGAGGTGGTATTTACCGGTTCTCCGAACTACTCAAAATTTCCACTACTGGTTCTCCAGAACTGGTCAGAACCTGCTGAATACCACCTCTGAATTGAGCCCAAAATTTCTGTTGCTAAATCAGACAGATGGTAAATGGATTTTGCCCTATTTGATGTCCTTTCTTGCCACAGTTGTTAAGTGTATCACTACAGTTGTTAAGTTAGTAGTAGGGTTGTTAAGTGAGTCTGGCTTCTCCATTGACTTTGCTTGTTAGAAAGTCACAAAAGGCGATTCCATGACTCTGGGACGCTGCAACCATCATAAATATGAGTCAGTTGCCATATGTCTGAATTTTGATCATGTGACCATGGGGATGCTGCAACAGTCGTAAATTTGAAAAATGGTCATAAGTCAGTGCCGTTGTAACTTTGAATGGTCACTAAATGAACTGTTGTAAATTGAGGACTATCTGTACATTCTGCTTTATTTCTATTTCTTAAACAACTACATTTGTTCATGCTTCTTATGTTCCATGTCCCCACTATAATTCTGTCTTAGCAGCTCTGGATTTTCTTTTCCTGCATGGCAACCTCAGCAACTGGACATCCCAAACACTTTAATCTAATAGTGCATCATAATCACTATTAGTATAGTTCTTCCTGAGTAGTTTGTTGAGTGCCATCCAATCTAAGTGCCCAGCACTTAATGTCAACCACTATATTACATTATTATATAATATAATAATGTTTAGATATTAGATATTATATAGTACTGTCTAATGTAATATATATTAATTATATCCATCGGTTTTCTTGGTAAAACAGGAGCAGTTTATAGTTGTTTCCTTCTCTGCAGTATGATATTACCCTTTTGCCATCTTACTAAAATGCTCATCCACCTCCAATATCTTCTTATATCACAGCTGCCTGATATAGGCAGCTGCTTCCTTTAGCTGAGCAGCTGAGATGATCTTACTTCCAGTGCTCTCCTCTAAATTTTTTTCTACAGGGTTAGATAGTTTTTGGTGCAGAGATTATACAAGGAAGCAGTAATCATCAAAAACTTGAACTCACTGAATCTTCTATGAATTTAACAGTTCCTTCTTTCAAGTACAAGCACCAGGTTTTCATAAATATTGACCACTCAAATAATATTTTGTAAATGTCCTTATTTCTTACCATATTATGATATCCATATTGCCCTATTAAGAGTCCACTTATTCTGTCCCTCTCTCTCTATTGGTTTGGCTGTTCTTTATGAAAAAAAGAAAACCGTAAATCTTTTAGCCTGTGTCCAAAGTAATATCAAATTACTGGCAAAAGAAAGCTGTTGAGAGGACAGAATATCTGCTGTAGGATTGTGTATGCTAGTCACCTGAGCTTTGAAGACTGCCCTAAAAATGCCCCAGAATCCCACAATTGTATTAACATGCTTGACTTCCATTTATCATACCTTAGGTTCCTTGGATTTATTCATATCAAATCTGCCAGAGGCTATCACTGATGTCAGCCTCTTTTAAAAAAAAAAAAAAAAGTAAAGAATTCTTTGAAGTTAGAGCTCTTAAAATGGAAATAATATAATTGTCTGAATAAATCCCAGAAGTTGCTAGAATGTCAGAGAAATAGATTAATCAAAGAACTGTCTCTTTTTATTCCCCCCGATCAGAATTTTAAAGATCAGGATGGTCTTTAAAATTCTCCTGGGACATTTAAAGAATGCTAATAAAACATATCATTGCAGTTCATTAAAGTTGGAAGGCAGACATGTGAATACCCTCAAAAGTATATAGATAGTCATACTTATGTCGTATGGAGCAAGTTAATGCAAGACGAAACTGGAAATGAATTACCATCCCCAGAAGAACAGATCATGTTAAGACCAATGTCTGAATGATCAACAAGTTCCACATAGATTATGTACTAGATTTGGAATAATCTAATAGAACCACTGTCTGCTTCCTATATATCATCTTTCAATCCCTGAGTCTGGACATGCTCAGAAGAAAAAAATGTAATAAAATAAATACACCATAACATATGAAAGTTTACTGTGTACAACCATGCATACATGGATCCAACTTGTATATATTTTCCATTCTGATGGGATTAAACATACTGCAAGCCCTTTGGTCTGATATCTTTTTATAGATATCAAAAAATTATCCATATACCTATTGTTTTACTGTACAGATACAGTCAATAGCCAGAAATCTACCTTATACCATGAAGTAAAGATCAAATGAAAAAACTTACCTTCTTTGAGTCAAATTCAATTCTTGGGGACCTGACGATACTTTGATGTAGTTTTCTAGATAAAAAAATATAAGTTTGTCATGACCTGATTCTGGGATCTTTTTCAACTTCCAAATCTAGCCTCAGCTCTGGAATTTTCTTATGATTGCCCATCCAATATCTGACCCTGCTTAGCTTTTCAACATCAGCCAAGATTAGCAAAGTACTACTATTTTGCTGTATATAATCTAAAATGGCCTGATTTAAAGGCCATTTTAAGGATGGTTTAAAGGGTCAGTCGGCAAAGACAGCCTTTCTTTAGGTTGAGATAGCAAACCTCGAATATATCATATTCTCTTTCAATTGTTCAGATTTCTAAAACATTAGCCCTACTTTTTATTTAGTACAGGACAATTAAGATCTCATCATCTTTATCTTGATGCTAAATAATTCCACTCTGACCATTCCTTTCTACATTTGCAGATACTGTAATTTTCTCTCAACTGTGTACTCTGCACAGCATATATTATAAATTAAACCTATTTTGGAAAAAAAAGCTATTTCTTTTCCACATATTGCTAATGATGGGTTGAAGTTAGTCTAATCATAACTATTTCATGAGATATTAATATATAAAATACACACAGTCATTAAATATTTTATGTGGATAATGGTTCAGTGTGAGTCAGATCTAACAGATGCTTGAATTAAAAGCAAGGTATTCAAATACATTAAACAAAAATTCTGTCATATTCATTGCAAGTTGTACCTCATTCAGATCATAGTCTTAATAAGCAGTTACTAAGTGGAAAATATTTTGCCCAGATGAATTTCCAATTTTTATCAACTTACTGCTAGAACAACAATATTTTTAGTATAGGACTTATTTATTCCCCCTCTCTGTGAACAATCCACCCAGAATCACTCAGCACAGTGAGACAGGTGGCACATAAATTTAACAAACAAACAATCTTTGTGACACAGGTATGGCTTTCAGTTTTTCCACAATTACTTCATCAACTATAAAACACTTAACTATAGTCACCATATAGGGGAGATGGGTGGCATAAAAATGCAATTAAAAAATAAATAAACACACTTTTCAAATGGTCTGTTATAAATGTTGCAACCTATTTCTGCTGTCTTACTGACTATAAGGCAAAGGCATCAAATTAAACATACAGGGAGCCATAGGTCTCTCTTTTGAGATGCATTGCTCGAAGAGACCCAGTCCGGTAATTACTAAGTGGCTTGATTCTGTCTTGTGGTCTGTAAAATTAGACTAAAAGCTATAGTGGAAACAAATGAAACTGATAGCAAAAGAAAGGAGCTATGCAAAATGATTGCATAAAGGAGTTTTGCAAAATCTTGTGATGGGACGGGATGATGAGACAGAGGCAGAAAGAGATTTTATGATTCTATAAAAAACTACTAATACAATCATAGCACAACAGTGGGAGTTAAGATTTATACCTTCAAAAGAAGCATAGATAAGAAAAGTTTAACACACTAAAGAAATACTTACTAATTAAGATGAGTTATTCAAATAGTTATTCAAAAAGAGATTACCTTTATGTAATATAGCAATTGTCCAAAGTGTGAAAAATTCTGAAATATGAATAACAATTTCAGATATTTGTTCAGTTATGAATTCTTATGCAAAACCAAGACTGTACCCTTTTTACTGTAGTTTTAAACAAAATAACATTATTTACTATTTATTATAGTATTTAAATTGTTACAACTTTCGGCAAGGTTGTATTTCATTTTATGCAAATGAATCGATGTTCTTGACAAGCATACTGTACTGAGTACATAAAATGGCTTAATTGTTGGTAATGGTACTCACATATTATAAGAATTAGAAATATAGGGTAATTTTGAGGAGAAGATCAAAACGTATTTTCCATAAAAGACAGCCCTTCCATAATTTCACAACTGGTAATTTGAACTCCAAATATATGTGCTTTAGCACAGATTGTCTGATATTACTAATAGGCACAAGTCAATGCGTCTATCTTCAGTCAAGCCTCTGTATCTTACATTATTCCACATCACATATTCAACTAACAACCTCGGCAATATTTCATCCATTTAAGGAAATGTGGAAAGTTGCTAGCTCAATTTATCTCCAACCTTCAACCATGGAGAAATCTGATTTCAGATTAGAGGCATTCCCTGCTTTTCCTCCTCTATAATGGTATAAATCTTAAAAACCTTAACTCAACATTCAACAGGAGGAAGGTACTTTTGATTCTTTGACATTTTATAGAGAAACAGTGTGATAAAAATGCATTTTCTTGCCAAGAAAGATGACAAAAAACAGGACAGTTTGGCTTTACCTGTTATTTCTATTATTTTTACATGCCTGTTTCATATTTTCAGTAATATATCTACTATTTCATATTTTAACTACTTCATATAAATTATATTTAATACTCCTCTGCAGGTGTACCAAGCAATATAGGTCAGTTCTTGGCAATGAAGAAACTACTAGTGCAATATATTATTCTGTGTTTAAATATATGTTTTTTGATTTATGCTTATAAAACCAGCCTGAAGCAGACATGATCACAAACAAGGAGAGAAACTCAGCATGAAAGCCTTCATGAACTCACCCTGTCTAAACAAGTAATAGAGAAATTTTTAATAGACCCAAATAACCTGTGAGTTCAAAAGGCTTACCCTCCATGACACCAGCTCTTGCACTGTATGACAATAATGTTCAAAACTTGACATAATGATAAAAGGGTCAAAACCTTAACAAGTAAGACATCCTTCCATTTGCTGCATAGTCCTAAAATGAAAGAGGGCAATCAAACTTGTCTAATTAGGGAAAGGGCAATAATCTCATTTTTTTTAGCAGCTGGAAACCCCTTTGGACTTTTGGCTGAAGAAAGGGAAAAAATTAAGATTTATGGCTTTAACGATTAGGAAGGTAGCTTATGGCAAGAAGAAAATCACATTGTAATCTTGGGGCTAAATATAAATTCATTTTTAGCTGCTGTTAAGAAGATCAGAAGCTACTTCTTTATAATCCTTTCTTTTCTTTCTCTTTTCTTTCTTTTTCCTATTTTCTTTATTATCCATTCACCATTTTTTCTTTATTTTCTTTACTTTTCTCTAAAAATTTGTATTGCTTT
This sequence comes from Ptyas mucosa, assembly GCA_012654045.1. NCBI lineage: Eukaryota > Metazoa > Chordata > Lepidosauria > Squamata > Colubridae > Ptyas > Ptyas mucosa. Next base: position 3,941,599 of record WNWU01000034.1, on the reverse strand, counting down.
TATCTTGTTAAACATTTCTTTAATGACATTTGTTATTTACAAAAGAACTATGTAGCAATTTGAAGGAAGCCTTAATTGTTGTAACATTGATTCCTTTATGTCTTCTCACTAGATTACTGGAAGAATATACAAAGGGAGACCAGAAAGTTAACTTTTTTCTGCATTTGTTAATATTCAAACTAACTGGAAAACTGTGGCTTAATAGCTGACATACATCAGCATACGAAATAGTGATTGGATCAGTGTCTGAATTCAGTTTAACTCAATTGTTTGCAAACATTCTGTCTTTTGAAAATGCTTTCTATAGTAGCTTGGTTACCTTGGAATCCTGATGTTATACTGTAGAGCCTTGGTTTAGTGAGATAAATGTCAAGGTGATAAATTATGATAGCTATGTAGTGGAACAAAGGTTATACTGAGAAACAATAGCCACAGGTAATGGTATTTTTGAGGAAATCCTGAGTGTAATTTCAGTTAACACAACAGACATTGCATACAATATAGTACTTGCTTTTATTTATTTGTGTTTGCGTGGTCTTTAGGATCAGCATTAACAGTTACAGAAGAAATAAATATGCATAAAGTAATGGAGACATTATTGCCTACTTCTAAAAGCACTGTAGTGGTGAATAGTTTTCTATATTAATATTTAGATAGAACTATTATCTGTATGTTTACCCTAAGAGAAAAGGAAATGATCGAAGGCTACAATTTACTCTCAAAGCTTATTTTATGCATGGCATTATCGCATAGCAAATATCAGCACTTTTTCATCTCTCCTATCTTTCTGAATGCTCTGTGGGATTAAAGATTTCACTTCATTTAATGTCACACTGCTTTATGCTCCCATTTCTCTGGATAAAGATAACTAACTTCAAGCATAAGGTAATAAGGATATCACTTAGAGATGCAATTTTATTTGTTCTTTGATCCAATATCAGAGCCTCTGTCAAAGAATTTATTAACATTTTGTTAACTGAGATTGCACTCTGGAACTAACATTTTTATGTTAGGATATTCTCAAAAGTCAATTACATAGACTCCAAAACTAATTTGACATCACACTAGATACTTGCTATAATACAGTTTGTAACAGAAATGCTTGGAATGTTACAGAATTATACTTTAGGCATTTGCACAAGGATAAATGAACTTTTTTTTTTTTTAGTATCAGACAACCTCTTAGGTTTAAAAGTAATTCTTGTCAAATGCTTAAACTGCTCACAAAATGGGAAATACTATTTTGAGAGGGGAGGAAAAATGCAGACAATTCTACATTTTTATGTATCCTGTCCAGCAGGATATATTTAATGAATCTTCCTTCGTTGTTTTTCTTTAGATCATTTTTCATTGCTTTTTCCCAAATCAAGCGCAACACTTTGCAGTAAAAAGCAAATATTCCACTGAGACAATCTCAATTCCTAATGACAAAGATCAGCAGTGCATCAAAACCATTTTCTTCACAGCATTAAGATAGTGGTTTCCCACTGTCTCCTTCTACTTCCTGGTACATAGCCCACAGCCATGGATTTCTCTGGTGGTCCCTGTTCAAAGTAATGAGCAGAGCAGGCCCTGTTTTTCAAATACTACCAGCTAAAATCAGTTAGGTGCCACCACCACCAAAAATGTATCTTTAAAGCCCAAATGCACACAGTTGTTTCTATATAAATAACAGGAAGCACATAATAAAATCAGGATAATTTTTTGTTTACTCAGCCTAGAGGAAGTCAATGAGCATATATTACATGTCTACATTTGGAAATTCAGCTTCCCAAATTACACACAAGTTGTACATTTAGAAAAGCAGTGACTAGCGGAATAACTGAGCTTGCTGATGACGCTAAATTGTTCACAGTGGTAAATACCATAAGGGACTGAAAAGCACTCTAAATAGATTTTTGCACATTGGGGGAGTAGGTGTCAAATTGGTAGATGTCATTCAACACAAGCAGGTGTAAAGTGAGGCATATTTGGTGCCAAATATCCTAGCTACACATACAAATTAACAGGATCAGAATTAGCAGTGTCTGAGGAGGAAAGAGATCTTGGAGTAATGATTAACAGTTCTTTGAAGGTGTCGGCACAATGTGCATCTGCTGTAGAAAAGAAAAGGCCACAGCATGTTAGGGATAATAAGAAACAATATTGAAAATAAAGATACCAGTATCATAATGTTCTTATCAATGGTGTGACTCCCTTCTGGAATATTGTATACAGTATTGGTTGATGTACCTCCACAAATATACAACAGGGCTACAAAAATTACAGATTAGGGGACCTAAAATGATCAAAGAGTTGGGATAGCTTCCCTTCGAGGAAAGATTGTGACATTTACAAAACATTTTTGTCCAGAAGGCAAGCAAATAAGATCAGACTTGAGTCCAAAATTTGTGTGGATAAAAAAGACAAGGATATGCTACTTTCACCTTCCTAAAATATTAGAATGATAAGTCATCAAATAAAATTGAATCCTGGAAGAATCAAGACAGGAAAAGGACATATTTCTTTCTTTCTTTTTTAACACACAAAAAAATAGCCTAATTCAACTTTGAAATTTGCTGTCCCAAGATGTGCTGGCTATCAGCTTCAGAAAAAGGATTGGATGAATTCACTTAAGTCATGGGGATCAAGGCAGGGGTGAAATGCTCCCGCTTCGGACCGGATCGGCTGATCCGGTAGCGATGGAGGTGGGTGGTTCGGAGAACCAGTAGCAAAAATCCCTGCCTCCCCCCCCCCCATGCCCAGCTGAGCTGCACAATCATCAGAGGCTTTTTTTTTACTTTTAAAAGCATTTTTTCTACAACCTCTTCGGCTGGAAAAATGCTTTTAAAAGTAAAAAAAAAAAGCCTCTGATGATCGCGCGGCTCAGCTGGGATCATCAAAGGCTTTTAAAGGAAAAAAAACCTTTTTTTTCTTTTAAATGCCTCTGATGATCCCAGCTGAGTTGCCTGATCAGCAGAGACTTTTTTTCTTTTAAATGCCTCTAACAATCAGGCAACTCAGCTTGAATCGTCAGAGGCATTTAAAAGGAAAAAACTCTTTTTTTGATCCAAGCTGAGTTGCCTGATCGTCAGAGGCATTTAAAAGAAAAAAAGGCTCTGCCGATCAGGCAACTCAGCTGGGATCATCAGAGCCTTTTGAAAGCATTTTTTCGCTGTCTTTACTTTGTTTAAAAGTAAAAAAAAAAAATTGGCCACGCCTATTCAGTCACATTACCCCACCACCACCAAGCCACGCCCACAGAACCGGTAGTAACAAATTTTAGATTTCACCACTGGATCAAGGGCTGTTAGCTTTGATGACAGTGTGACTAGTTCTGAAGGCCATTCGCTGGAAGGCTAGTGGTCTTCCCAGAGATGATAGACAGACAGACAGACAGTCAGACAGATATAGATGGATGGATGGAAAGATAGATGGACAGATGGATAGATAGATTTTTAATTTCAAAATTTTCCCTCTTTTTAATCACTTTCTTCCCCAAATTTTTCTCCTTAGTGTTATTTTATGTTTTATTAATCTTTTGAAACTCAGTAAAGTTATTTGGGGGAGAAAAAGAATTCGAAGACCACCTTTTTCCAAATTTCATATTATTTTAACTTGTCTGTGGGTTAATATCAAATCAAGAACAGCTAAATCCTTTGTGTTTTTCTCATGGAAGCTGATAGCTATTTTTCTGATAGGGGAAAATTGACAGTTGACGAATCAAGATTTTTCTGGAAGGAACATGTTTAGCCATCGGTTTTCCCACCAATGTACCATCACTTTTACTTCCTGCTTTTTTGAAATAATTGCAATTTGCTTTTGGAAATATCAGCCTACCTTCCTCCTAGTTGTAAAATAGGCAAGAATAATACTGCTTTTATCCACTTTTCCATTTATTCTATTTCAAATACTCTGAACAGCAACATTAAGTTCTTTTATTTGGATTTCTGTGCCGTTGTGATATTTTAACATATTTAATGCTTCTGTTTCTTTTAAGTAAATTATATCCTTTAATTACTATAGTGCAGTAATCAAAATAATCTCAACGGGTCTCAATTATACTAATTAAACGACTGACGTATTCCTGTTCTCAGTTTATTTCCCTTACTCTGTGCATTAGTACATACAATGAAGGTACAAGCATCAATGATACAAAGTAATACAAAGTAAAAAGAAATGAAAAATCAAAGGAAAAAATAGAAAATAAAAAAGATATGAAGAGATAGTTTTCAGTCATTACAGCAGTGATAAATATAATTATAAATTTACCTCTTTCTCTAAAATTACATCATAATACTCTTTTTTATATAATCTATCATCAAAACCAGAAATCACAAATTCATTTTTTTTCTGTTTCATGCAAAAAGTCCATAGAGGGCTTCCAGTCAGCAATAAATAAAGAACTCTCTTATGGACTTTCCTTAGAACAATTTTATTGTCACTTTGAATGTACACTATTTGGCATACATTAAAAATGAAATTTTGTTGCATACAGCTCTCAAAGGATCACTACCTCCAATGTACACTTCATAAACATGACAATATAAATAAATAAATGCAAAATTATGCATATACCCACATATATTATATGACACAAAGAAACAACACAGTCTAATTCGGATGTATACCCGTACATGGCGAGAAAAATGTATCTTGCGAGTACCAGACGGATGGCATGGGGAAGAAAGCTGTTACAGAATCTGGTAGTCCTGCTGGAAATACTTGGAAACCTCCTCCCAGAGGGGAGCAACAGAAACAGGCCATAAAGTCGGTGTGTGGGGTCTCTAATAATGCTTTTAGCTCTAAGCACATAGTACTTATATCCTGAACGACAGGACGTGAGCTTCCTATAATCTTCTCGGCTGTCCTTACCACTCTCTGTATGGACTTTCTCTCTGAGGCACTGCTGCCACCAAACCATGCAGTAGTAATGCAGTTTGTTAAAATGCTCTCAATTATGCCTCTGTAAAAAGTTGCTAGGACAGAAGGAAAAAGATGTGCTCTCCTCATCCAACACAGGAAATGCAGATGCTGGTTTGCACACTTCACTAAGGATGATGTGTGGACAGACCAATTCAGATTGTTAGTTATCTGCACCCCCAGATACTTAATACTGTTGACCACTTCTATAACTTTATCCTTGATGCTGAGTGGAGTATGACTAATGCTTTCTATCCTGACCCTATCCTGCCTAATTGCAAGACCTTTTTTTTTTGCAACTGAACCAATGGTGAAATCCTTTTTTTAAAACTACCGGTTCTGTGGGCGTGGCTTGGTGGGCGTGGCAGGGGAAGGATACTGCAAAATCTCCATTCCCACCCCACTCTGGGGCCAGCCAGAGGTGGTATGTGCCTGTTCTCCGAACTACTAAGCTCATAAGAGAGAGATCCAACCTGGAAATGAGGGATTTACTGACAGTGAGAACTATTAAGCAAAGGAACAGCTTGCCTCCTGGAGTTGTGAGTGCTCCACTGCTGTTTGTCCAAGAAGCTATAAGGACTTGTAAAAGGTCCCTTTCAACCCTGTGATTCTATGAGTATGTATATTTGAATCCAGAATTTTGTAGCTTTTTTACACGTGTCAAATATGATAAAATGTCCCTTCCTGTCCCCTTTCATTTCCAACATAAATTTGACTTGCCTTTATACATTCTAGGTGAAATATACCAGTGGTATAAAATTTTATAAATATTCTCTTTAAGATTGTAACATAGTGTAAATTTCAATCCTTTCAACCACATATTTTCCATTGTTCCACTTTTAACATACTTTATCATACAAAAGGAAGGAGTATGAGGTATGTTTGCCATCTTGGGTTATTTATAAGGCCAGTTATAAATATATAAAATAGTAATATTAGGCCCTTGGGAAGGACTCAACAGCTAGATAAATATGCCAAATTCAATCTAAACGTCTGGCTGACTGTGCGATGAACCATAATAATTCTCTCACTTGTTCTTCTGTTTCAAATTTCAATAAATATTTATACATTTAGCAATTACATGTTCATCATTTGTACCCAATACTATTTCAAACTCAGTCTCACAATGTTCAAAACTATAACTCTTCTGTACATTTTAAATCTAATAACTATAAATAAAAGAACCATTGGCAACTATAGCCCTCTGCCACCAGTTCTTGATTTTATATTAATTCTCTCCTCACAAAATTCAAGAATCTTACAATGTGATACCCATTTGTGTTTTCTTATTATTTCTCATCTATAAAATGCTTCCTGTACTGAGAATCAAAAATCTGTTTTAAGGCATAACCTGGATTTGTATTTATTCCACATTCTCAATATGGTATGTATGATATAATTATTTTTGAAATCCATATTAATTTTGACTATCATTCTCAACAAACTTCTCTAAAAAAGGGAAAGTTGAAGACAGTGCAATAATATAGTTGATTCTATGGTTAACATTTCTTCTTTACGCAAGAAAAAGCATGGGCAAAAAATTTCTTCTTTCTATCTGAAGCCATTCATTATGGCCTAGCTCCAGCCTGCCATCCCCTCCCTAGCTTCCTATACATTCCAGATTGGGAAGGCGAGAAGACCAGAGATAACAGAGGTAACCTCTATCCATTTCCTCAAGTTCAACAGATTTTAAACCTTTCCACATGACGTAAATATCAGCCCACCAAGGACATCAACCCATTTCCAATTCACATCATTTCAAATCTGTTTGATCTCGGTTACATGTTTACGTGTGCTAATTCCCATTTAAATTCCCATTTTGATGTACAATGGGGAAAGGATGCCATATGATAGTTTTTATCAGGTGGGCTACCCTTGGTCATCACATTTTTGTATTTGGATTGAGTAATGGTGGGCACACCTTAAATAAAGTTCGTATTGTAAATTATGTTATCAATATGCCTAAGTCTCTATGTTTGTTTCCTTTAACCTTGATTTCTGATTATAGACATTTATATATCTGTGGATTGTCTCATTATGAGTTCCAAAACAATTCTTTTTTTGGCTCAAAGTATCTATATAACTGAAGCATACATACCAGCATAATACAGTAAGCATTTTTGAGAGCAAAGTGCACTACATTTTCTTTTTCAGAAGAGAATAGGAACTCATGTTGCCTGGCAATCGTTAATTACTACATTACAATTAAACATTAGGCCAAGCCAATGAAGGTTTCTTCGTGTATCCCAGCTATTTAATGGAAGTTGGCCTAAAAGACATGAGTTCATCCTTCCATCCTGAGATCACTTGTTTTCTTAGCTGCCAGGCTTGGCATACCTTCCTTTCACTTGGCAACCATACGTCTTTATGGGGATGACACAGATGGATGGCTTTACTTATCTATTTTGTATTTCATTCTCAGCCTTGGTTTTAAAACCCTGGAAGTTACAACTTCCTAAGACCCGATGCCAAGAAGCCTGCTAGCCCACAGAAGCCAGCAATCTTAAGAGTGCCAGCCTTGTTCACATCATAATTCTTGCCAGATAGTCCCAGAAGCAAACACCCTTTCCCAGAAAGTCTGCCAAGAAACAGGCCTGCCTATAGATGTCAGCAATCTCAGAATTCCAGTCCAAAGATTGTCACATTGGCGTTCTCTTTGCTGGATAATTGGAAGTTCTGTGTTTGTAGCTCATATAGCAGCATGCCCATTCCAGCCCTTTCCTTTTCTTCCTATTACTAGTCAGAAAAGTCCTCGGAGATGCTTTTAGCTTTTCTTGTGAGCCTAACTTCCTTTTATGCATTAGATTTCCTAATCTTCTTTCTAAAGAGATCGGCTACTTGCTGATGTGATTATATCGATCTTTCATTTCCTATCCCAGTCTTTTTAACTCTTGACTCGGTCAAACATTTCCTATGCATTCACAAGTGTTTCTTAAACTGTTTCTTCACCCCTTCCCCAATCTTCGATCTTGCTGGAATTTTCCCCAAAGCTCTATTGAGCCTTTGTCATTTATTTCCAATTCTTTAAATCCTTAAACCTATTGTGAATTATTTTTTATTCAAGAATGAAAGTAAATTCGCTAGGTAGCATTTGAAACAAGCCACTCTGAAGGTCTCTAATAGCTTTAATATAGTTAAATAGACAATTTCCAAAAGTGATGAGAAAGTGAGATTAGTGATCCCAGTGTCTTTTAAAACAGGGGTACCGAACCCCTAGGCCCGTGATGGCGAATCTATGGCACGTGTGCCACAGGTGGCACGTGGAGCCATATCTGTGGGCACGCGAGCATTGCTCTAGCTTGGCACTGGCACACACCAGCTAATTTTTGGGCCTTCCGGAAGTTGGGAAACAGGCCGTTTCTGGCCTCCAGAGGGCCTCCGGAGGGTGGGGAAGGCTGTTTTTGCCCTCCCCAGGCTCCAAGAAAGCCCCTGGAGCCTGGGGAGGACAAAAAACGGGCCCACCGGTAACCTTTTTGCTGTTGCATGCCAAAAGCAGGGAGGGCACAGGGGCATTGAATTATAGGTGTGGGCACGCACGCGTACAACCCTCCCCCGTGCAACCCCCCACTTTTGGCATGCGACGGCAAAAAGATTAGCCATCATTGCCCTAAGCCATGGCCTGTGGCCTGTTAGGAACTGGGCCGTGCAAGCAGCTGGTGAATGAGCAAAGCTTCATCTGCACATGCATTAGATCTAGGTTGCACACAAAACCATCTTCCTTCAGGGGTTGGTTTCAAAACCCGTCGCTACTGGTTTGCTTGTGGGTGCGAGTGTGGTCGTGGGCATGTGCGACACTTCTGCACATGTGCAGAAGCATCCGGGTGGGTGGGCAGAGCCTCCCACCGCCACCGCTGCTACCAGTTCGCCCGATCTGGGGCAAACTGGTAGCAACCCTCCACTGATCTTCTCCCCCCTTCAGTCCGTGGAAAAATTGTTTTCCATGAAACTGGTCCTTGGTGCCAGAAATATTGTGGACTGCTGCTTTAAAAGACCGTGCTAAAGTTGTGAGCATGATGGCTGATCCCTTTGTCTGTCAATGACCAAACTCACAGGAGACCAATGACATGTGGTCTCATGAGGACCAGTCGTACTGAGCACATGTGAGTAATCTCCTATTCTCTCCTTGTCTGGACAAGTTCCAAAGAACAAGTCCATTTGCGAGTTCATTGGTCATTGCTGCAGACATCATCTCTGCTTTTTTATGGAGATGCTTTGTTTGCCACACCCCAGAAGTCATTGAACTAAAGTTTTCAGAAGGTTGCAGATTCTTTAACTATAACCCTGTTTGTGACTGACCCTGAATTTAAAGAAACCTTAATGTTTTCTGAAGTCTGAAACTCCTGGATGGATGCAAAATTTCAGAAACCATGGAAGAATCTTAATATGATCTTTCAAATCGTTGTTCTTGGGAAAAGATAGAAGAGGATTCCTCCAACTCCATGCCTTTACATTTCAGCCCTGCTGGTTCCTGACTGTAGGACACAACAACATCATTTTTACGCATCCTGTGCTATTTCTATCAGGTTCTTTTCTCTATTTATTTTATTTGCCAACTTGTGCAATTCTGCCAACTGCCTCCCTGATAGCTGTACCTCTTGGCTTGGTCTCTCATCTCCATTACTCCATTACTTTGCCAGCCTGGCTTCCTTTATCAACTCGGCCAACTTGTCTGATTATACCTTTCACTGTCTGGCACAGTCTCTCCACTGTGGAAGCCTGATGTAGTAACATGTACCTGCAGTAACTTTAGCATCTATCTGTGATATCATTGCTTATAACTGCAGGGAACGTCTTCTGAAAGACAGTCCTTCAAACGGCTAATATTTGTGTGTCAGAGAAGCTACGTTTCTCTGTATCATGTGCTGTTGAGACAAGCACAGTGCTTATTACAGCTAAATTCATGTTGTTAAACTGTAGGTTTGATCTGTATTAATTAATTATATGGCCTTCTAGCTCACACCGTGATCCTTAATGACAGGCTAAGCTTTAGTGGAATACTCTACTCTGCTAATCTAACATAAGGGTATCATAAGGTCAGTGTAATGTCTCTGGCAGTTCAATATGCAGAGCTTCTTCATATGTGTTACTTTGTCCTTTTCTGTCACAATGTAGCATATCTGGCCACAGTGAATCTCTGAAGCTTTTGCGGTTTCAAATGTAGGGTTGACTTTCGAGAGTCAATATTTATGGCTCTGCCTAGTGAAGTCTGACAAAACTGAAATATTAGGAATGAATATAGGAGGGGAAAAAATTACCATGTGTGAAAAAAATGGAAATGTGTCTATACAAAAGATTAATGGAATCTTAAACATTTACTCCAGGAAATCTACACATACAATGTGTATATTATCAGATAATATAACTTGAATGAAGGGAATGCTTACAATCTGGAAAAGTAATTCAGGGTTTGATTTTGGTGTCTCTAAAAGTTACATGATTGCTTAAATATCAAAATCAATTATGTATTTTTTTCTGGAAACTCTAATAGATCCATAAATGGAAAACTGTGGGCTTCCGGTCTAGCAGTAAATACCTAAAAAGTGACCATTATCATCTGAAATTTCTTTCTCAGATAGTTTAAACTATCTACCATCAAACTACTAGCATCAGGGGTGTCAAACTCGATTTTATTGAGGGCCGGATCAAGGGTTGTGATTGACCTTGGGGGTGTGTGGCCAGGGTGGGTGTGGCCCAGGGATGGGTTCTACTTACCTTTACTACCGGTTCATAATGGGGCCGCATGCACAGAAGCGTTCTGATGATGTGGGGGTCGGTGGGTGGAGCCTCCCTCCGGTTTTACTACCGGTTCTATAGAACTGGTCTGAACAGGGGGCAACCCACCACTGGTGTGGCCAGCTCAACATCACTCATGTCGGGGATGCCTGTGGCTCTGCCAGTAAAAACGGGCTCCTGAGCTCAGTTTTTGGTTGCAATGGCCTTCTGCAACCCTCTGCCAGTGAAAATGGAGCTTAGGAGTGCTGCCCATGGCCATCGTGAGCTCTTTTTTCAGCTGTGATGGCCTCCTGTCACCCTCTGCCAGTGAAGATGGAACTCAGGAGGGCCAGTCCTCTGCTGTTTCCACAGTGGCAACATAGGCCAGATCTAAGCACCCTGCGGGCTGTATCTGGCCCCCGGGCCTTGAGTTTGACACCCCTGACTTGCATATTTAAAATTTTCTCTTTTCTATCCAAGATTTCCATGAGACTTGCTTGTCCTTTGAAACAACAAATATCCTTTATTTTTTAAAAAAAGGCAAATTGTCTACTCTGTTTCAATGACCTAGATCAGTGATGGCTAACCTTTTTGCCATTGTGTGCCAAAAACTGGGGGAGTGCGAGGTGGTTGCGTGTGTGTGTGCCCACACCCATAATTCTATGTGCCCTGCCCCCCCATGCATGCAGGTGCGACCCCCCGCTCCCCTCGCTTTTGGCATGTGATGGCATGGTGGGCATGGTAGGCCCGTTTTTTTGCCCTCCCCAGGTTCATGAGGCTTTCTAGGAGCCTGGCGAGGGCGAAAACAGCCTTCCCCACCCCCTTCTGTTTGCTGACTTCCGGTGGGCCCAGAAGGCCCAAAAATCAGCTGGCCAGTGCGCGCATGCATGCTGGAGCTGAGCTAGGGAATGCTCACATGCCCACCAATATGGCTCTGTGTGCCACTTGTGGCACGCATGCCATAGGTTCGCCATCACGGACCTAGATAATATTTTGCTGTGTTTAAATAGATTACAACTTCTTAACAAGAAAGGAAAATTTCATGAAGAGAAAACAAGAATAAAATATATTATATTCCTGACAATTCCACATTTAAAAAATAAAAAAAGAAAAAGTTATTGAAATTAGTACTTCTGCAGTACTAGAATTTCTGACACTACTTAAGCATATGAATAAGATGATTACTAGGGTGAGAGGATTACTATTACAATTAGTATAGGAAGGAAAGAAGAGAGGGAGGGAGGGAGAGAGAGAGAGAGGAAGGGAGGGAGGAAGGCTATTTTGTGGATCAATATCATATATGCATGCACGATGTATTCAGATACAACATATTCTTCTCTCTCCCCCCCTCCCTCCCTCCCTTCCCCTCTCTCTCTGAATGAGTGTAAAGGAGAGGGAGGATGTGTGAATTGGAGGAGTAGGCATAAACCAGATTGTTGGGGGCAATATGCTAACTCTGCAAACTGCTTAGGGTGGTCTGTAAACCACTGTGAATTGGTATATAAGTCTAAATGCTATTGCTAGTGCTATATCTACAAAGATTAAAATTTAAAATTAAACTTTCCCACAGCTCTATGAATAAATATGTCACACAAAGAAATATCTAACTAAGTATCCAGCTTCAGAGGTCTCTAGATGAAGTGGATTATCTGGACATTTTCAGGGCGGTTTATGATATTGAGATGGCATTGGTTGCACCTGTGAATGCAATGGATGACCTTTGGAGGGCTCAGGATAGGGATGGTGCATCCATCCTGTCTGTCCTACATCTCTTGAGGACTTTTAATGCCATCATCCACGGTAGCCTTCTGAACCAACTCCAGGAGTTAAGAGCAGAGAGAAGCATTTGCTGTACTACCGGTACTTAGCCCTCCAGAGCCTGTTCCAGTCACTGGGGATGGCGATAGAGGCAGGAGAGAGACCCACCCTAGATCTCTTCTGTATGGGATGCCTCAGGGTTCTTATCTCCCCCTCAGCCTATTTAACATCTACATGAGGATGTTGGGTAAGATCATTCAACAACATGGGGTGGAGTATCATCAGCACATGGATGATACTATGTTATACATCACCCCATGCTAGGCAGTGATGCTTTTCAGGTTCTTACCCAGTGCCTGGAGGTTATGAGGGCCTGAATGGGGAAGAACTAATTTGGAGTTAATCTTGGCAAGATGGCGTGGCTTTGAGTCTTTCACGCCCTAGTATATGATTAGCTGTCATCCTTAATTCTCTTTCTATCTGAGTTGATGTGCAATTTGAGGGTTCATCTGGACTTGCAGCTCCCGGTTCTGGAGCAGATGGTAGTTGTGACTAATGAGGCCTTTGCCTCTGTTCAGCTTGTGTGCCAATTACATCCTTTCCTGGACCCCGAGGCCTTGCTCATCTCAATCTCCTTTCAATTGGATTACTGCAATGCGCTCTATCTAGAGCTACCCTTGAAGATCACACAGAAGTCTTCAACTGGTCCAGCATGCAGTGCTGCTTTCTTTAATTCAGCTGTCATTACCATTAACACCCATATAAATGGTATAGGGTCAGATTATTTGCCTCTCCCTGAAGCTCCCTATTACCAATTTTAGGCTGGATGCCCACTCCAGATCTCTTCCCCTAAATGTTGCCAACTAATGGGACTTCAGGGCAGAGGTGAAATTCAGCAGGTTCTGACAGGTTCTGGAGAACCGGTAGTGGAAAATTTGAGTAGTTCGAAGAATTTGCAAATACCACCTCTGGCTGGCCCCAGAGTGGTATGAGAATGGAGATTTTGCAATATTCTTCCCCCAGGAGTGGGAAGGGAATGGGGGTTTTGCAGTATCCTTCCCCTGGAGTGGGGTGGGAATGGAGATTTTGCAGTATCCTTCCCCTGCCACGTCCACCAAGCCGAGCCCACCAAGCCACACCACACCCACCAAGCCACGCCCACAGAACTGGTAGTAAAAAAATTGAATTCCACCACTGCTTCAGGGACGTGCTTTTTCTGTGGTTGCTCTGATCTTTTGAACAGCCTCCCCTTGAGATTTGGAGGCCCTCCATCTTATTAGCCTTCTGTGAGGCTGTGAAGACCTGTCTCTTTGCTCAGGCATTGAGAAAGGATAATAGTGAGCCTAGCAAATGCAAATATAAATGTAGAGTTAATATGATGTTATGGTGCTCTTATTGTGATATACGATATTATTATAGGGTTTGGTTTGATCATATTTATTTTGTGTTTATTAAATGTCATTGTGAGATGTCTCAGGTTAATCTCTATAAAATATGCAACCATATAAGTTTTCTAAATCAATAAATACACTAGAAAGTAGAGATAAAACATTTGGAAACCTGAAATTGAAACTGTTACAGCCCCTCCAAAGATACATCACTGACAGCTTTAAAAAGGAAGACTTTTTTTTTTTTGATTACTTTTAGAGGATGAATAAAGAATTTCTAAATGCTACCACGTAGTACATTTACAAAGATGGCTTGAAATTTGATAAAATAGTAAATATTCTATTCATGATCCTTATTAACCACTGTGCAAAATGCATTTCTACAAGATTTTTACCTTATAGTATAATTTGGAAAAAATGTAACACAGGATTTAATCACACACAAACCCCTATATCTCAGTAGTATGCATTCTTTGTTCAAGTTTATTATTTGTGGAAAATCTGGGGAGAAAAACATTAATTATAATTTTCCAAAGTCTATCTGCTAAATGTGAAGGAGAGACTTGAATATGATAAACTGGAAATTCAGCTGATAATCTTCTAGTAGAGTTAATATTTCATATTTTAGAGCTTCCACCAATTTCTACATAAATTCAACTAACATTGTTTCAGATTTGAATGACATTGCTTTGGCTTGAAGGATCTTATTAGCTTTCAATAGTTAAATTATCTACATAGTCCACTAAGTTATGTTTTTTGCAGTCATGTTGTAGAGCTAAGTGTAAAATTAATGAGTCTATAACCTCTCAATCTTCATAAGAACTAGACATATGAGTCTACTGGTAAAGAAGAATATTTGTAGCTCAGGGTTGAAAGGTGTTCTCTGAACTTGGTTATTGTCTTGCAGAAATTTCATTACCAAACTAGGTAACATCATCAGTACATAATGATGGAACATCTGTAGGAAAACAGCCAAGCTCACCAGGGACTCCTCACATGTCAGTCTTTTCAGCTATTGCCATCACTGACGCTTTAGAGGAAGGAGGAGGCAACTGAGCTTTCTAGATTGTCCAATCGGAAGATGGAAGTAGCCTGCAGTCCAGATTGAATATGTTGCAAACTGTTGCTCATATATCCCCATCCAGACAGCATTTTCTTAAACCAAATGAGAATCAAGCCAGCATAAGGACAGGGTAGGAGTGTATTAAACAGTAATTGTGGCTATGCCCTTAATTTACTAAGCATGTCAGAAATAACAAAGTAATTACATGTCTTTTGTTAAACCATAATTTAACGAAGTCTTTGTTAAGTCTGACTTTGCCCACAAGATCCAGGCCTAGTTTACACCACTGTACTTATGCTTGCTCTCCAGACTTCAGATCTGGCAGTCAAATGCTAGATAGAATCTAGCCATTGACTTCAAATGCATCATTATCATATCAGCTTAAGTTTAAGATTACATTTTTTCAATTTACTTTATGTATTTAAAAATAAGCATTAGAGAAAATAAGTACTACTTGAAAATGACTTCTTTTTTTTTTATTAAGAGGGCTTTCCACTCTATCCTCAATGTGTATTTCTATTTTTCTTTTCTAGTTGTTACTATCTTCCACAGTAACTCATCATGCAGAATTTTCAGTACTGCAGGCTTCTTTTCAGAAAGGGTAGAGGGACTCTTCTTAGGTTTTTGATTTTTAAGATTTAATTTTGCAAAGTTTTTGGTCTCTTGATGCTTCTCTCTTCTTTGGACTGTAATTCTGTGAGTGTTTACTATCTAAGTTTCTCATAAGGTTAAATTATAACCTTTTTACTTCTTTCATTCAATCAATCATGTCTGATTCTTAAAGACTATCTGTTTCTGCAGTTTTCGTGGAATGTTTTTTTCAGAAGTAGTTTGCCATTGCTTCCTTCCTAGGGCCGAAAGTGAGTGACCGGCCCAAGGTGGCAAGCTGACTTTGTGCCTAAGGCAGAAGTAAAATTCACAATCTCCCAATTTCTAGCCTTATTCCTTAACCACTACACCAAACTGGCTCTCAGAAATTTTAATTAGAGCAACTCGATATCCAGCCCTGAATGAATAAGATGATTATTAACCATCAATGAGTTAGTGTCATGCCTTCACATTTGCAGCACAATATACATTCACTGTTACAATAATGAGTACTCTAACTAAACTAAAGTAATACACTCCAGAAGTAAATAGACCCTCCAAAAGGCATTTGCAAATAGATGAGTTGAAAACACAACATGTGAATGTGTCATAAGAAAGGTTTATAATCTAATTTCAAGAGGGAAGCTCTGCTTAGAATAATGATAGAATAATGAAATGTTTCCACAATGCTAAATTCAAACAAAGGTTTCTTAACCCTTTTTTACTCACAGCTGTTACCATGGCAACATCTTTGGGTGAAAAATTGGGAAAGCCCAGCTGTAGGCTGTAGAATCAATAATAGGAAAATAAATCAGAAAAGAAAGCTAGTAGATCCTGAGGAAGAATCCATTGTAAGGTACTCCCTCCTCGCCAAGATGATTCAAGGTATTCTATACTTGTACAGAAGAAATTAGAGAAGTATATCTTTATGATAATCCATAAATTGAATTTGTAAGTGCGGTAATAATTATTTTAAAAGTGGATCTTTAATAAATCCATAACTTATTGGCCAAGTTCAATGCAATGCAATGCAATGCAATGCAATGCAATAGCTGAATTGCACTACATGTTGAAACCAAACCAAGTGAATCACACGACTGATTACCAGAATAGGTTCACCTGGTCACAGTATTTATACCTTATCAACATTTATCCCGTTTCTACCTTAAGCATCATTCATATGGCTCTGCCATGTCATACCAAGCTCTAGAATGGTCAGGAGAAGAGCACATTAAATTCATCCTGCATTTAATGAAAGTTTCCCTTGGAGCTGCTGTGGCGGAAGACAGTCCTATGATCCTAAGAATTACATGTAAACCAAATCAGCAGGAAGCCCAAATATAGCCAATGATTTAGTCAAAACCATATATTCAAATCTGCAGATTGCCACAATTGCTCGAGCACAACATTATTTATACAGCAAAATCCTACTCCAATTTATTTAAAATTCTAGTGGAGTCAGATAGGATTTATTTCTGGATATCATTTGTTTTTGCCATTCATGTATGCCTCAGAATAATCCTATAAAATAGATTGGTCTGGCAAAAGAGTAACAAAAGGTTGACTCAGCCTTCCATCCTTTCTAAGGTGGGTAAAATGAGGACCCGGTTTGTGGGGGCAATAAGTTGACTTTGTATAAAATATACGAAAGTATGAAGGCTATTGCTTAACGTATTGTAAGCCGCCCTGAGTCTCCGGAGAAGGGCGGCATATAAATAAATAAATAAATAAAAAGTTACTTCATGAACATCCAGGCCTACAGTACCTTTGAACTTCGAACTCCCCAGCTCAACTTAAAAAATCAGAAGATACCTGTCACAAGCATTCATAAGCTGCAACTCACTTCATCAGATGCACAGATAAACTGATAATAGGATTTAAATTGGGGTTGAGTCAGCAGGGAAGGGAGGAAAGGAAAGGCTAGCTGCATAAATGCAGGTTATATATGATACAAATTAGCAGTACCTTATTGATTAACAATTTAATATTTTGTGTTCGTGCTTTTTGAAATCTTCTGAGATTTCCTGAAACCTTTTGATGTTTATGAGTTGAGCAATCACAAGCTCAGTGACAGAGATTTTTTGCTACCATTGACTGATATTGAGATGCTTGTGAAATGGGTAGCTATTGTACCTACATATGAGGAATTAATAAATAAAGCCCAATTTTTCCAAAACAGTCACTTTGAGGTTTATAGCAGACTCCATGGGATTTTTTTTTGCTACTGTAAACTAATATAGAATCCTGCTTGTGAGATGAGTATTTATTTTATAGGAGAAATTAAATAAATAAATGAACAAAAGAGTTCTCTCCTACTACGCCTAGCCCTAGTTAATAACATAATGACATTTATAACATATTAGTTTTTAAACAAATGAGTGTATGATTATAGCTAGGCACATGGCCAAGGGGTTAAAGATTTCTTTCATGTGCCATGGCATCCATTTGCCTGTCCCTAAAGGGATTACTGAGCTAGATTATATTACTGAGTACAAGATAGCTCTTTGGTTCAAATATTGATATTGGTCTCAATTTATAACCTCCTCTATCTCCCCACCCCACCCCCATATCATAAAATTGTATGAAGCTTTTTCTTTCGGAAATCTTAATTGTGTATTAATACGGCCTGATGCTATTTTAAACTATGGACCACAGTGTGCTCCCTCACAGAAATGGGGGTTAAAATGTATTAAATACATAATTTATGCATCTTATCTTATGTTTCATGACAAGCTCACAGTTCCCAGAAATCTTTGTATTGCTGTATCTTTCCTAATCAGTTAGTAAACAGCCTGCCAAAAGAAAAAAGTAATTTAAGTAAACATAGGAAAACCCCATATATTTTTAGACAAGAATAAATCACAAAGCACTTGATTATATTCCATTTTCAGGTTTATATTAGGAAATCTCAGTTTCAACGAGAGATAAAGGATATGTATTATCTTGCTACGGGTACAGGGATTTAAACTCTATTGCATGTTTTCCATTACCTGCCTCTTGATTTAACTTAGAGAACAAGTTAATTCTGTTTTCAGATTAATGCAGTTCTTTCCTTCGCCTTCTGCCATTTTAAAAAAATGGTTTTTGCTTCACATGTACATTGGCTGATGTCCAATAATGGCTAAACCACTTGTTTTGTTTAGGAAGACAGGGAGGATAAGAGGCAAAAGTGAGAGGAACAGCTGGGAGTAAAAGATAAGTTGGTGAAGAGAAAAAGAGAAGATTAGAAAGGGTTTTATCTAAGGATTTCAGTCAGATAAGCAATTTCAGTTGTTCTCTTTCTTTAAGGAGAGCCAGTTTGGGGTAGTGATTAGGACACTGGGCTAGAAGCTGGGGGACTGTGAGTTCTAATCCCACTTTAGACACAAAACCAGCTGCGTGTCCTTGGGCCAGACATTTTTCTCCTCCCTATGAACAAAGCAATGGCATATAACTTCTGAAATTTTGCCGATTAAACTGAAGAGACTTGTCTAGGCAGTGGTTGGGAGTCAACAATGACTCAAAGGCACAGAAAACAAAAACTTTATATAAATTATTTTCTTGATTTCTCTCTTTTTTTAATTTTAGCCTGTGAATGTCATCTAATCAGCTGACTGAAGGCCATAATCCAGAAAACACCATCTCTCCACTTAGCCCTCAAAACAAATTCTTCCCGTTTGATCTTTCATCCCAAAACACAGGAAAAGATAGAGATCGCTTAGATCTGTGATGGCGAACCTATGGCACGTGTGCCCGAAGTGGCACGCAGAGCCATGTCACCTGGCATGCATGGCATCACCTGTTCTTCTTCCGGGTTTCTGGAGCGCGTGCGCGCATGACGATCAGTTGGCCTTTTTGCATGCGGCAGTGCCGGAAACTAGACAATCTTCTAGCTGGTCTTTCATTTTCCTGCGTGAGCATGTGTGCCAGCCAGCTGATTGTAGTGTGAGCATGCACGCCAGAAGCCTGGAAGAATAGCTGGGTGAAACCGGAAATTCAGTAGTTGAAACTGGAAATTCACTTTCGGGTGCGTGCATGCAACCTTGGGCAGCTTCTCTTCTGGGTTGCGGCCCAGATGCATATGCGGTTCCTTTTCGGCACTCGGTGCCAAAAAGGTTCACCATCACTGGCTTAGATACTGTCTCAGGAAAATGTTTGAAACTGCCTATGAACCAAGATAAAGAGGTGGAGATATGAATTCAAGATCCATTATCTTTAAACCGCTACCACGGGATTACACACCAGTACACTGATTAAAACTAAAGGAAACCAAAAATAGACCGTATAGCACACCTTCAAATATGATGGAATCTGTTTCTGTATTGGAGTTTTCAACATATATACAATGGGAAAAAAGAGGCAGATTGAAATCAGTCTATTGGCAATTGTTTTAAACCAAGTCCAGGAAACAAAAAGCAAACACATAAACAAACAATCACAAACACAATGCTGCTATTTGCAAACATGAAGTCATTCCAAACAACACAAGGAGAAATTCACATGGGAAGAGATTTGTAAGAATGCTTGTTACCTGTGACTGAAGCTCACATAAAGAACAATTGGGTAGGATTTATGGAATATATATAATCCTGGCATGGAATGATTGGCAGAGTATATAGCATATGGCTAATGGATAATAGAAAAGAGCTGGAAGTGTTAGTCTTGAATCCAAGGTTTTGAGCCTGAGAGAGCATGACTTGAAACAATGATGCTTCAACAGTAATCTGAAATATCATGATCAATTATGCATGATCAAACAAAAATAAATTGATAAGAAATGGCTCAAAAGTGTTGCCCCCTTAGACATAAATAAACTAAGTAAAATCGGGCTGAATTCCCCTAGATGACCTGTAAATCTGCTTGCTATTCAAGAACAAACTATTGCTAGGCTATTTTGATCTGGATTGGACAATATTTTGGTATACGTGGCCAGCCTGTTTCTGTAATATGCAATCCAATTGCATTTATGGCCACAGAGCTGATGTAATAATACATATGAATTCCCATTAGTCAATGGTCTTTTTCTTGGTAAAGAATAATCTTTATTAAAGGATTCTGTTAAGGAAAAATATTCAGAGAAATCATGTATTAATGAGATTCTTCTACCCTTATGGTCAGGGTAAAGTCTGCCAGTCACACTGACACATTTAAGACATAAATCAAATTATTCAAATTATTCACAGCCATTGGAGGGCACCACAATTCCACATTCTCAGGACCCCGGCAATCTGATTCAGGAAAATCTTAAATATCCTCTTAGTTACTTTATTGGAAACTCGTTGTATAGCGCTTTTTAGTCCTACCACCAGCTCCACAGCAATGAATGTTTTAAAACAATTACACTAATGTTGCTAACATAGTAGAGAACACTGACATATAATAAGGCATATTTTACTTCAGATATTTACGGCCAAATCTAACATTTGTTGACAACCAGATTTAATTCTTATCTGTATAATTTTCCAAGAAATGTTCAATTTGATAAAACCTGCTATTCCTTATCTGCAAAAGTTAGTGAATTTCAGTACCCTTTGGCAATTTTATAAATACACCTAACCCGATGGCCTGTGTAGCAAAGTCCCATGGAAGGAGGATTAAGAAACAGCTGATGTTTCTTTATGAACTCTCAAAACAGGGGGGAATAAATGAAATACAAAAAAATATTTCTCCAGCACAAGTGTAAAAGACTAAAATCTATTATGGATAAGATTTCATGTCTCTAGGCCAGTGGTGGGATTCAGCCAGTTCGCACCACTTCGGGAGAACCGGTTGTTAACTTTTGGAACAGTTTGGCAAACTGATTGTTGGAAGAAATCATTAGGGCAGAAAACTGGTTGTTAAATTACTTGAATCCCACCACTGCCCTAGGCAGTATAACTGTTCCATAATTATAATGTTAGTGATGACCATGAAAATGCAGATTATGCAGGCTGCATAAAATAAACCAGCTTTGGTGACTTTTAGTATTGATAGAAGGGAAGTCAGGAGAGGTGGACATGTAAACATTTCTATGGAATCTATTACTGTAGAACTGCCTTCCGTTACAAAACTGATTGACATCAAGTGATCTGCAAGAAGGAGCTGGGAGGCTGTTTTATTCTGACTTTGTTCACTGTGGTGTTATTTCCTAATCTGTGATGATCTTTTATCATGAAAGGCAGGATATAAATAAATCTAATCAATAAACAGACAAATTGTTTAAAATGAAGGCGTAACTGCAAAGGCAGAACTACAATATATACACATAAAGGTAGCAAGAAGCCCTCAGGACATCCAGTCTTTATCATTACCTGGGAACCCTCCCATATATGAGAAATATAAGAACCATTACATGTTAGATTACACTCTCAGTATTTTCCCATAGTGGCAAATAAGCAATCTACTAAATAAGGTGATGCTTCATAGCCTTTAAATTTATTGGCACCTAATTCTTCACAAAATAGGACCCAAGAAACCTTAGAGTTTTCTAGAGGTTTTAAATGCATAGAGGCTTTTTAATAAAATGGTTCACTCATTGTGGCAAAGCTTTTCATGAAAAATGAATTCCTCACTGCTGCTAATCTTCCCTTTCAGCTATAAGATAGAAGTGCTCTAAAGTATACTGTTGACTAATGCAGGGTACTTTTTGGGCCCAGTAAATGTACTGCTGAGACTCTGAAATAAAATCTCAACATCCAAAAATGAATCATAGGTTTAGTGAAACTGTATTAGAGATCACATATCTTCCTTCCTTCCTTCCTTCCTTCCTTCTTTCCTTCCTTCCTTCCTTCCTTCCTTCCTTCCTTCCTTCCTTCCTTC
>WNWU01000034.1:3894156-3919401 GCA_012654045.1 Ptyas mucosa | reverse complement strand
TTCCTTCCTTCCTTCCTTCCTTCCTTCCTTCCTTCCTTCCTTCCTTCCTTCTCATAAGCAAAGGAAAACAGAGAAGATGGGATACTTAACGGTCTCACCACAGCCAATAAATGAGACCAGAATGCATTAGATCTTTTTAAGGTTAGTGTGTATTCATATTAGATCAATAACCTTATGCCCATCTCAAAAAGTCTGAATTTACAGGAAGTTGGGACTGTTTGACAAAATGGTGAGTAGAGAAAAATGTGAAGCCCACTCCTTTGAAGGCTTCCTGGAATACAGCATAACAAAAGTGATGCCAATCATTCTTGCATCAAGAAGTAGCAGGCTTATTTTCATTTGTCCCAGTCCCATTTCCACAGCAATGCTAAGGACACAGTAGGACCAAATCCTAGCTTCTACGCTGTTACTTTCTTTCAAGTGCTAATAATGCCTTTGTATTGCAGTCAGGCACCATTTACATAAAGGAGGAAGAACATTCATCCAAATTAATTACATTTACTTTCAGGCAAGAGATGACTCTGGCACTGGAGAGCTTCTCCTTGTAAAATGTTTATCCATCAACCTTCAGCTATAACCTTGGCAATGGATTTGATTTAGATGACAGGCTACTTTTGAATGAATGTAGTAAGAATGCAAGGCCACTATTCTATTTCAAAGTAATTGCATATAGGAGCCACTGATCCCAGCCAGTTTTCTGAGTAAACAACTCTATGATCAAGCTGTTTGACCCTACTCACTGGGAAGTAATAGCTATTGAAGCCATAGAAGCATAGAAACTTATGCTCAAAAGAATTAAAGCCATAGAAGCTTATGTTGAAAGTGTTTTAGTTATGATTAGGTTGACTGCAAGTCAATTGTTTATTCGAGAAAAGTATTTTTGCAATATATTTCGGCAATTTGGTTACAGCTTTTCTACATAAAAGATACTACCTTCCCGTATCAGCTTTATTTTTCTCTTCCAACTCTCATGTACTCATTTTGCTCCTGCTAACATGCCCTTGAAAATTTATTGTCCAATCTGTTATGGAATATCATAAGTCAGACCTATATTTAAATAGGACAACTATAGTCATTACTGCTAGGTATCTTTATTTATTTGATGCATATTCTGCCTTTATTTTTTTACGCTTCAAATTAACGTACATAATACTCCTTTTTCCAATTTTTCCCACAGCAATAACCCTGTGAGATAGATTGGGCTAAGAGAGAGTGACTGCCCCAAAGTCACCTACCATATTTTTTGGAGTATAAGACGCACCTTTTTCCCCCCTAAAAGAGGGTGAAAATTTAGGTGCATCTTATACACCAAATGTAGCCCCACCCACCCACTAGCCCCCACCCTTTGGCCTCTGCCTTGCAGCAGTTACCTCCTTGCAAGTAAACAGCAAGAAAAAACAGCTGCTTTCAGCTTCAGCACAGCCTAATTAGCACAAGTTGATCGGATCGGCCTCCCAACTCTCAGCTGATTTGCTCTCAGCTGTTTTGCGCAGGGCTCTGCTGCTTGCTGCAAAGAGGTAAATTGCTGGAGCAGATTTTTTTTTTCTTGTGCTAATCAAGCTATGCTGAAAACGAAAATGAAAGTAAAGCAGGCTGTTTGCTGCAATGAGGCAAAATTGCGCAGAGGCAGAGGCAGAGGCAGAGGGAGATTTCTATTTCTTCTTTTCCTCACCAAAAAAGATAGGTGCGTCTTATACTCCAGTGTGTCTTATACTCCAGAGTGTCTTATACTCCAGTGTGTCTTATACTCCAGTGTGTCTTATACTCCGAAAAATACGGTAACTAGAGGTTTTAAATTTTATGCCTAATAGAGGACTTGGTGCTCTCTGAGCTTGGTTGTTTTCTTGAAGACATTTCATTACCAAACTAGGTAATATTATCAGTGCACTGATGTTGCCTAGTTTGGTAATGAAACATCTATTAAAAAATGAGCACAGAGAGTACCAAGGACCCCACAGTTAAACCCTGAGCTACAAATATTCTTTTCTATCAGCAATAGAGGACTTCTGGTTTCCAATCCATCAGTTTAACCACTAGAGCAAAGGTATCAAACTCACATCATCAAGGTGGCATCACGTGATGTATCGGGATTCCCCCCCCCCCCTTTGCTAAACCGGGCATGGGCGTGGCCAGCACATGACACATCCAGCCCATGGGCCACGAGTTTGACAGCCCCACACTAGAATAAACTGCCTCTCTAATATAGCTTCTATATAACACTTTGCCACTCCCAAGAAAGGGAAAAGCAAAATATACATATGAAATGTTACTTAATTTCTATTAATTCATACCAGCCTTTCTCAACATGGGGTCTTCCAGGTGTAGTGGTTTATAATTCTTAGGATACTGAGCAACTTAATGTTGGGTAGTAGACAGGAAAAGTTTCATTTCTATAGTCTTCATCTCAATAGGGTCATACCTGAACAACATTTGGTTCATTTTGGTGAATCTCCCTTTGTCTTCCAGCACTCAAAACCCTAAAAAAACCATTCTTCTATGGCCATGATGGCGAACCTATGGCACGGGTGCCACAGGTGGCACGCGGAGCCATATCGGTGGGCACGCGAGCTCAGCTCCGGCACGTATCCGTGCGTCAGCCAGCTGATTTTCAGGCCTTCTGGGCCCACCAGAAATTAGGAAACACACTGTTTCCGGCTTCCGGAAGGCCTCTGGGGGCATGGGGAAGGCCGTTTTTGCCCTCCCCAGGTTTCTAGAAAGGCTCTGGAACCAGGGGAGAGCAAAAAAAACAGGCCTACCGGGCCCACTGGGCCATCACGTGCCAAAAGCAGGGGGAGCACGGCGCATAGAATTATGGATGTGGGCACGCGTGCGTGTGACCTCACCACGCTCCCCCCGCTTTTGGCACGCGATGGCAAAAAGGTTAGCCATTCCTGTTCTATGGTCTCCTTATGAGGAGTAGCAATCTCCCATCCTCTCTTTATGTGGAGAGTTCCTCAGTTTTTGCTGCAGTCATTGGCTCTGTTTTTACAGAGGCATTTTCAGTTTACCATACTGGCCCCTGAAGTCCTTGCAACAATATGTTGTTTAAACACTCAATGTCAAATGCTATTCCTCCTAAGCTTTCCAGGAACTAAGTTACCAGGGCTTTGTTATGCTTCGTAACAATTACCTCTCCCTATGGATGCAGATGCTTTGTTCTACAATTCACCAGCCACCTTGAATTTTCAAATGAACATAGGATTCATATTTTAACTGGAAAAATCTTTTGCTACTAAGCGATGAAACATTCGGAATAACTGAAACAATTGTTACTATAAATATAGAGGCACTTTTATGCTGCCCCTGCTAACTGTGAGAGGCTTTTATTTAATTTTGCCCTTCATCGCTGCCTACAAGAGGTGAGAAGCAGTCAAAGGTTGTCTCTCATTAGCTCCTTTGACATCCTCAATAATTGTTCTCACATCATCTCCTTTATTTTAGAGAACATCTCATTTGTACAAATGAAAAGATTTAAATGAAAAAAGTAATGGGCTATTTTTTTTTCCTTTCCTTTGTGAAATAATTTGACGCGGATGAAAAATACTCTTTCAATAAATGACTTTTACAACACCAAGATATATTTGGATAATTCAGAACCAAGACTTGTGTATGTAAGTCGCCATACTGTTCTTTTATCTTATCTTGTTATCTGGATTTGAGTTCGCTGTCGTTTGAAATATAGTCTAATTGTATTTCAGTGCTAACAAGGTCACTTTGTTTTGAAAAATACACCTGCTCAATTTATACCTAATTCCCTATGCTGTTAGTCATTTTCTGCTTTGAAAATTCTATTCAAGGATCCCTTTCATCAATTTGAAAAAAAATCTGCATGGGCCTGAAGCTTCAGTAAGTTCTCGTTTAAGGGTGCTTTTTCAAGAGATATCTGGACTTCCTTTATTTTTCCTTGAAGATGTTTTGCTTCTTATCCAAGAAGCTTCTTCAGTTCTGAAGCTTTTTTCACTTCAGCTTCTTGGATAAGAAGCAAAATGTCTTCAAGGAAAGTCCAGTTGCCTCTTGAAAAAGCACCTTTGGGACAACAATCACCTGGATGACTGAGAATCTCCATAGACAAGTTCTCACTCCTTTCAGGCACCTACTTGCATGTAGCATTTTCTGCAGAGTAGATTGAAACACATTGTTGTTGTTGTTAGTCGCGAAGTTGTGTCTGACCCATTTGACCCCGTGGACAACATTCCTCCAGGCCTTCCTGTTCTCTACATCCTCTGGAGTTCATTTAAGCTCACGCCGACTGCTTCAGTGACTCCATCCAGCCATCTCGTTCTCTGTCTCCCCTTCTTCTTTTGCCCTCCATCTTTCCCAGCATTAGGCTCTTATCCAGTGAGTCCTTCCTTCTCCTTTAGGTGGCCAAAATATTTTAGTTGAAACACATTAGGTAGGTATATATCTCCAGTGACACCACCCTTCTCACCTGCCATGTTGACTCTTCTGGGTCAGCAAGGGTCAGGCAAAGAGCTAGCCAGAAGTGTAGATGGCTGACTCAGAAACTTCTAATCCTAAAATGCCCAATATTTCTTCAGTATATTTGGACTGCAGGCATTTGCTAAGGAACCTATTGCTTATTCAAGAAGTTTCAGATGGGCTGAATCTGATGCAAATGAAAAAATAACGAGCTGCAAATTTCCATTTATAACCAATATAGGGTAAAACTAAATAAAGGGAATTCCCACTTATTTCATTTCCTGCAGCTCCCAAATGCCTTGGACCACAATCTTGAGGGAGGAGAAGCCTGCCCAAAATATAAGGCACCTCCATTCATGACATTTCAAAGTGCTACTAATATAAACTGTTCTTAGAAAGCTAAATGTTGTTTTTTAAGCTAGCCATCTGTCTACCCAAAGCTATATAGGCAGTTTATTAGGTGAATTTAGGCTGGAACTAAGCCTAACCCAATGTACATGTAACATTAAACAATATATGACTTGACATGTTATGCAAATATTCCATGTTGCATTGAGCCATTATTTAATTGTGGCTATTTATTTAAACCACAGTAGTTGGGTTCACATACTGCACTATGCAAAAACCAAACAAATATTATTAGCACAAATGTGAAGCAATATTAAACTGCTTCCAAGATTGGTGTTTGTCTCTTAGGCTTTTGTCTTATTCCCAAACAATATATTTATGTTTCAAAGCTAT
Source organism: Ptyas mucosa (assembly GCA_012654045.1). NCBI lineage: Eukaryota > Metazoa > Chordata > Lepidosauria > Squamata > Colubridae > Ptyas > Ptyas mucosa. The sequence goes on along the minus strand of WNWU01000034.1, from coordinate 3,914,241 downwards.
TTTACTATTTTCAGCCTTCATCTAAACCTTCCTCTAAAACAAGAGAAAGCAATATAACAATAACACTTAAGACTTACATATCACCCCATAGTTTACAATGTCAGCTGCCACATCCTTCTAAGATCATTTTACTGATCTTGGAAGGATGGAAGGTTAACCTTGAGAGGGTCAGAATCAAACTCCTGCCAGTGGGCTGAGTTTGCCTGCAATACTACATTTTAACCACAGCACCACCACAGCTCTTTTCTATGAAATATCTATGGAAGGCACAAGGTTTGCTACCTTTAAACAATTCTCATTGTATATCTGAGAGCTGCAGGTTTGATAGGCGTCAGAGCTATTCCAATTACTCATCTGCGACTTGAATCTTTGGCTCAAATCCTACATAGTGTGAAGGTAAAAATTTATGCCAAGAATGGTGAATTGGATCTGTTATAAATCAAAGTCTTGTAGCCAGACTTACTGCCTCTAATGGGATAGTCAAGCCCAGGTTAGATTGCTGTCAGGAATCCTAAAATTCAGGTACAGGCTTAGAAGTTCATGACTACTTATTGGTTGAAAGTACAATTTCCCCCCAAAAGACTTTCCATATTTTGCTGATTACCTTTCCTCAAACTGGAAATTGGTGATAGAACAGAATCTTGCATTATACAGGCACCATTTTTAATGTCATTATGCTACTAGGACACTAAGAAAGTGCTCATCCAAAGAATGAATGATATGAAGCATTAAGCTGAGTTGGGTTCTGGGTTGTCCCAGAACAACAGAATTTAGGTTGTTGAAGATATATGGGAACTAGCAAATCATTTATACGTTCGCACTTTTCCCAAGCTGAGAAAAGCATTGTTTAAAGCTGAACATGACATCCTTTCCTCTGCATTGCTGCAAGATATATATGCTGAAATCCCATTAATTCATACCTCCATGTGGTGCTAATGAGACAGAAACAATCAACCACTGTACATTTTATAGAGCCATTCTGACCAATATTATTTTACACAAACATGCTGGAAGATCAGACACACAATTTTATGAAGTTTCTCACAGAAGAGTTGAAATCTTTTATCAGTTCAGTAGCTGTGTGTTGCCACAAAGGAAATAATGAAAAAGCTGGAACAGGGATAATTTTAATGACTTTTTTTCAGTTTCACAGTGATATATTTATATAGTTATACTGTTAAAATGCTATTTTTTATTTTATTTTAGGAACAGCCTTGTAATGGTTTTAGTTTCATTGTGCTTTGGTCCCACAGATTATAGTTTTAATGTTAAAAATACTAAATTCCTGAGAATTATTCTGATCTTAGTGTCATAAGAAACTATTATGCTACTTCCCCCTCTCTCTCTTGAGATAATTTGAGGGCAAAATTTGCCCTCAGATTTGAATTTTGAATTTTCTATATGTCTGTCTGTTTGTGCTTGTCATTGATAAAATTAAAAAATTATTTGAATTTGATTCATTTGAAGTTTTTGGTTTTCACAGAACATTTTCTCCCTTGAAATAACTCGAGGGTCCTAAAAATTGCTGGATTATAAAAACTTGTAGAACAGTTATTCTTTAGGGATGCCATGCAAAGTTGAAAGAGAAAGGAAGACATAACAGGTAAACAGAATGGTAGATAAAGGTTAGCTTGGAATTAACCTTGGTTTCTCCAGTTCTCATATAATTTTTCCTCTGTAATGCAGTCCTAGAAAAGCAGTTGCTTTATTTATTTGCAGAAGTCAACTTCACACAAAATTCTCTATGAGGTAATGTTCCAGAACATTATGAAGAAAACTCCCTCCAGTCTTAAAATTTTGTACCCTGAATATTTTTTTAATGTTTTGATGTATTATAGCATGTCTATATAACAGCTTATCTATAGAAAGGAAGCAGAGGAAAGGAACTACTAATATATTTAAATTGCTAGAATATATTTCTTAGAAACCTGGAGCTATTCTGTAGCAGTATAGCATTATGACTGGATATATACATCATACTCAAATAAATCCAAAGAAACAAAATTATACCTTAATATTTAGACTGGGGGAAAAAAAAGAGGGGAGGGAGAGAATCAGTGGGCTTAACCAATCAATTATTTGTTACTGTATGTCTTTAAAAAGATTGATTTTTGCAAAACCCAATCTTTAATCTATAAATAAGGAACAGTGTTGAATTGTCATTCATATGCAATTTTTAACAGCATTATAACATGTTCAAATGTTCAAAGACTTCCTATCCATCACAATTTACAAATATTGCTGTTAAGGCCATTATCTATGCATAATGGTTAAGGCACCGGGCTAGAAAGCCGAAGACTGTGAGTTCTAGTCCCTCCCTTAGTCATGAAAGTCAGCTGGGTGACAGTCACCCTCTTTCACCCGATCCATCTCACGAGATTGTGGAGAAAATAGGAGGAGGAAGATGCATTGGATATGTTCACCACCTTGAGTTGTTTGTGAAAAATAATAAAGGTGGGATAGAAATAAGTAAATATTACTACAGTGGAAGAGATTCAAATTTCAATTTATTCATTTTCTTGTATATTCCCTATATTATATTCAATATATCCATTTGCTTATAACTGGTAACATTTATTAGAATGAGTTACACAGATCTTTCAAATATTTTTTTTTTATTCTGCAATCAAGTAGGACGGGTGCCCTTTGCATCCCATCCATCAAACAATGCCATCTCTTGTGACCCTGGAGGTGTGCTTTCCCAATTCCAGCACCTGCTCTCTGGAATCATTTCCCTCCAGAGGTTCATGCAGCTTGCATCTTAATGACATTCCATCAATTACTCAATTACATAAATTACTGGTTTTTCTACCAGGCTATGGGCTATGGTTGTGTAGCCCCTTCTAGTTAGGTTGTTTTGGTTTAGTTTGGTTTCGCTGTTTTCAAGTCAGGATTGATGGTGATGTCCTTGCAATTTATTTGGCAAGAATTCAAAAGTGGTTTGGCATTTATTTATTTATTTGTTTCGTTGTTTGTTTATCACCCCATCTTTTTATTTTAGAAATAATTCAAGGTGGCAGACCAATCCAACACACCTTCCTCCTTCTATTGTCTTACAACAACAACAACACACACACACACATACCCGAAGTGGATTGGGAAAGAGAGTGACTCACCCAAAGTCACCCAGCTGGTTTTTGTGGCTAAGGCTGGACTCAAATCTATGACTCTTGCTTTCTAGTCTGGTGCCTTAACCACTAGATCAACTGGCTTTAATTAGTTTCGTTCTGTTTAATTTAACATTGTATATTTCTTCTTCTGGCCAATGATGCTCTTTTTTTGGTGTTTTTTTTTTCTTTTAAAAAAATCTCTACGCCTCCGATAGAAGAGTCAAGCAGTCTTAAAATTCGAATGAATTTTTAAAAAGGGAGGAGGAACGGAGGGAGAGAGGGAGGGAGAGAGGGAAGAAAGGAAGGGAGGGAGGGAGGGAGGGAGAGAGGGAGGGAAGGAAGGAAGGAAGGAAGGAAGGAAGGAAGGAAGGAAGGAAGGAAGGAAGGAAGGAAGGAAGGAAGGAAGGAAAATAATGTTTTGTGCGAGCTCTGGAGACCGATTGTGGGAGGTTTGTTTAGCAACTGGAATAGCCATATAAAGATGGATCCAGAGGTTTTTAACTTTGCTCAATGTTTCCACATCTGTAGGAAGGAATCATTGATGAGTAGAGTTTGTGTGTGTTCTTCTTCTCATGAGAGACATCTCAGCCTCTCTTTCTCTCACTCTTCACTTCAGGAGAATGCTGACTATGGTGCATCACTATAAATAAAGCTGAGCTGGATAGGGGTAACTATGGCAACCACTGAGTTTCAAAAACATATGTGTACAGGCTTTTTGAAGACTACCCTGGAGTTTACAATAACACATTATGTCCCCTTTGCAAATGACATCATACTGATATTTTTTTTATTTCTCGCTGGACACAAACATCCTTTCTTTCAAGTAGTGGTATCTTGTAGTTTCCTCACCCTGCACTGTTTTGGTCTTTTGGGTATATCAAATGCATAAAACACGTGAAAGAAAATGGACTGTATATCTTTTGTGTTCTCCATTCATTTAATAATTTCTCCAAAGAAACTGGAAATCAGTTCAGCAAAACAATTATTGTGGAAAGCTTATTACAATTATTTTATGGCGTTACCAGAAGATGGAAGAGTTTTGCCAGTTTCATTACTGTGCATTATTTTATATGCAAATACAGATACTATTTACAGAGGGGGCGGGGAAATCAATACAAATTAATTAGAAGAGTCATTGGAAAGAAAATCCTAATCACAGTGTATAAATGCTAATAATCTCAAGAGACTTCTACAGCATCATTTACTCGAGATTCTTTGTTATCTTCATTAAGATTCTGGGGGCCTATGAGAGCCTTTTGGTTTATTCGCACTTGCTTCCATAATGAAGATATTGGGGATTTTTCTATACAGCTCATGATAGCACACCAAAAGCCTTATTGGATTAATTGGGAATGCTCTCATTAAAACCATGTCAGAACAGCATCGCTCCCCTGGATGTAAGACATGAAGAAAGAAGATTGCCTTTTTCATGTGATGACCCATAAAAGCGGCCAAAGATTTCCCTTTTTTAAAGTTCAAATTCTCTGAAGTGTTAAATGTGCTTTTTTTATGCATTGGTAAGGCAAGGGGGCTCGACAGCCCCAATCAGTAGAAGAAAGGAAATCTATTTTTGTTGCACAAATGCCAGCCTAGCAAACTCACCAGTGCATGTATTTGCACATTTGTAATCCTATCAATTTTGAAAAGGCTAATGATGTGAAGAAAGCTGTTTGTTTGCATATAAACAGCATCAGAATCTGTATTTAATATGACACTTGTTTTCCCCAGGCCTCTTAAGGGAATTCACACTCAGAAAAGAAATACAAATAGATTCCTGTTACTCCTTGCTCTACCAAATGCATCTGTTCTTCCCTCCTTCAGGAAATTGTTTTGTGGACATCTAGGAACATGAGAAAGGAACAAGAGGCACCTGTATTTGTTCTCTAAGAAGCAATTCACGATTGGGGTCTAAATCATGTAACAGCAGTGTTATGAAGGAAGGAATCACATGTTAGAGCAAGAGTGATGAATCATTACTATGTGCAGTGTTTTGAAAAACGGTTCATACTCCGCATGACATGGAATAGGTTTAAATAAATAGACTGTTGCTATGTTTGACATGCTCACAATCTGAGAGTAATTTCTCCCTCTGTCCCCATTCCTACCCCATGTGTTCATTTCCATTTAAACTAGAAGGGAAGACACGGATAAGCAGTGACATATACAGTAATGTTTTTCTTCATACAATATAGTGATATGTTTACCGAATTAATCAATTTTTTGAGGTCTCACACAGTGGTGAAATCTAAACCGGTTTGCTACTGGTTTGCTGGCTGCGCATGCACGGTGCGTGCACAATACACACAAAACACATGCTGTGTGCATGCATGCACAGGACACTCCAAACACGTTGAAAAAGGAGGCTTTGGAAGGTAAATATAACAGCGAGGGGGGGAACAGCTGTGCCGCGCAATTTAGATTCACTAGAAAGCAGGAAATCCTGCTTTCTAGTGAATCTAAATCATGCGGCACAGCTGTTCTCCCCCCCCCTCCGCTGGTATACTAGCAATTTTAAATCGCATGGCACAGAGGATAGTCAGAAATACCAGTTCAGAGGAACCAGTAGGGTTTTTTTTACTACTGTTTCACCCACACGGGTAGTTTTTATCACTACCGGTTTGCCCGAACTGGTATGAACTGGTAGGATTTCACCGCTGGTCTCACACACTGCAATAATAAATTAAGCTTATTAGGGTTGTATAACATGCTGAGCTGCATAAAAAAACCTAACCAAATTTAAAATGAACAAAAATTAGGGTGTTTTGTGAATGTAGCAGCTACCATGTCTTTGACTGACTTGGTTAAGTTTGTTGTGTAGAACCAGTCAACGAGGCTTCTGATCTCAGTGAAGGGACACCACATGTTGCTCTTTTTCTTTAGAAAAATCTCTGACACAGCTATCATAGCACTTGGCGTAAATGTGGAGCTTCAGCCAAGAATATGATCTGCAGCAATACCATGCTACTACATCCACTTAGGTAGAGAAAGCCCCAAGTTAATTAAGAATTAATGAGAATCATACTTCGTGAGATCAAGAACTTTTCTCTTAGATTAGTATATTTTATAACAACTAGTTAAATGTACCCATATCCAGTTCAAAAAAATATTATGTACTCCTGATGGAAAGATAAATACTGACTTCAAATACAAAGTTTGCCTTTATTAATGATAATGTTTAAAGGCTGTGTTGGACATCTGTGTCACTACACATCAAGGAACGTATTCGTCTGTTGTTCAGAGATGGTTGTATAGCTGTTGCATTTATACTTCTGCAAATGTCAACATTCTGGCTAGGAGGCACTCAAACAACAAAGGACCAACAATAAATCAACCGATCAATATGCCGGACAAATAACATATGTAGTATGTATGTATCTCCACACAACTTATAGTTGAGGTCTGGGAAGTGTGCATATCAGCCCATCTGCAAATACCTGCAATCTACAGTTACCCATCAATATAGGTATGCGTCGACACCTATGTGCAATTGTGGAAAAGCCTAAATCAAGGTTTAGATGCACACTGGACATTAAAGCAGTTCTGATTAGAAAGCTAGAAGGATGGTGCTTACTTTTCGGAAGACAGTTCATGTTCTGCAAATATACAGTATATTCATAAATAACATTTAGAATTCAGGGCTATCTGTGCACAACTACCCTGTGTGGTGAACCACTGATCTACAACTGGCTCATGAATAGTGAGGAATCTGAATTTAATTGGAAAAAAGCAGGTTTTGAGCAGGAATATTCAGATCCAGCTTTGCTTATGCTGTAACCACTTGGCTTTAGTAAAAGTATGCCTTTTGCTTCAAATGGAGTTGCGGGTCTTTCTTTCCTAAATGCCCAAGCTGGGACAATCCTGACATTTTCCATTTATCATCACAGTTGCTCAAATTGCAGACTGGATGCAATTATAACATACTAGCCTGATCCTCTTGTGTAAATGTAAAGGCAGTCTCAATTTGAGCTTATTTTTAAATGAGCATGTAGTGTGGTTCTTGCTGTTTTTGCCAACATTATGAAAGTAATTGGCTATGCCTCCTTTTGTTTTCAGTTTCCCAATGTAGCTTAGAGCCCCAAATGTTTCCTGAAATTTCCTATGCAATTAATAACCAGACCTAATCCTGATTATTTCATTTTGAAATTAGCTGAAGTTAGCCAGATACGATCAACTGTTTAAGTGCCTTTAACATACTCACCTATAATAGCCTCATTATTTTCATCATCATTCTCTTTCCATCGTTTTGAGTAGATAGTCTAGTATATACTAGACTGCTTTTTCTCCATCATGGCATTTACATGCACAATGAAATGGCTTTGATTTAGAAAGGCAGATGGAAAGGAAAAAAAAATAAGGGTAGAAATAAAAGGAGGGTAGGCACGAAGATGAATATTCAGGAAGAAGGGCAGGCAGATGGCAGACAAAATGTGTTGTGTAGTGAAAAAAATGACTCTCCAATCCTGAATGACATTTTCATCTTCCTCCTTCATTTGCTTCAGTTACTCAGTTACTTATAACCAGTTTGGTGCATCAATTTGCATATGTGAAGGTTTCCCTATGATATGCAGGGATATTTTCAGGAATTACTCAGCTCTGTAGCCTTGAACTGAATTGCTTGTCAAGTCAAAGAAGCAAATAAAGCATGCACTCCAGGGGAAAGCAAACAAAAGTTCCTCGGTATCACCATTTAATATGGGGAAAAAATCCTGTTTAAGTTCTCTGTCTGATGATCAAGCAGACTGACCTTGTCTGTGAGGAATCATAAAACCATCTGTTGAGATATCCCCCCCAAAAATATTATTGGCACATACTCGCTATAAATAGCTTTTCTCTAGCTAGAGAAATTCTGAGGCCAATTTATACTTTTTCTTCTTCTCTTCTTCCCAACTGAAAGCAATTTGGAGGATTATTTCTTCTATACACAAGGAACATGGATGGTGCCTTGCAATATACTGTGCATCTTAAAACAAATAACCAACCTGGATCCTTTTTTGGAATATGCATCTACTTACAAAAGAAAGATCCTATATTTACCATATAATAATAGGCTGGAAGGAAAACTCCCAAAAGACATTTATCAGAAGCCATAAAAGTCACCTAGAAGATGAATTTAACAGAATAACAGAGTTGGAAGGGACATTGGAGGTGTTCTAGTCCAGCGTCCTGCTCCAGCAGGAGACCCTATATCTGTGATGGCAAACCTATGTCACGCGTGCCAGAAGTGGCATGCAGAACCATCTCTCTGGGCACGCGGAGCCATCACCCGTTGCTCTTTTGGGTTCTGGTGCACCAGCCAGCTGGTCTTCACGCACACAGGAGCACCAGAAACCAAAAGAGCAGTTGTGCAGTGCACACATGCAGGGAAGATAATATTCTAGTTTCCGGTGTACGCATGCACACTGGTCACTTGGCTTCTGGTGCGCATGCGCACATGAAGAACAGCTCCTGTGCCCAAAGATGCAGAGATGGAATCCCGGTGGTCACTTTCTAGGGGAGAGAGCTGTCAGCCAGGACAGGCGGGCCAGGGCTTCCCCCCCCCCCTCGCCTGAGTGGGCTTCTTGTGTGGCCCCAGCTCTCCAGTCCACAGTGACATGCGACTGTGGTCCCGAGCACCTGGCCGGCTTGGATGCCCCAGAAGAGCAGCAGCAGCGCCGCTTGTTCTCTGTGGCTGGTGGGGGTGTGTGTGGCAGTTCTCCTCCAGAATCCCAGACACAAGCGGCAGGGTGAGAACCACTCCACAGCCCCAGGAAAGTAGCAGGGACACCACTGCTTGTTTTCAGTGGCGGATAAGGTGGGGGGGGGGTTTGCCGCTTGTGGCTGGGATTCTGGAGGAAAACCGCTGCACCCACCTCACCTGCCACAGAGAACAAGCAGCGCTGCCCTTTCTACTTTCCTGAAGCTGTGGGGCTGCTGCAGGAGCAGAGTCCGTGCCAAAGGAACATCTGTCCAGCACCAGGGTAAGAGATGTGCCAGCTGGAAAGTGGGCATGCTCCCTTGGCAAAAGGAATGGGGGCTCTGCTGGTTTGTTCTTGGTGATGGGCTGGGGGGGCACTTCATTGACACCCTTCCAGGTTCCAGCGGCCCCCCCCCCCCCCCCACGGCCCATTTTTGGTCCCAGGAGGCTTCAGGGAGGCTTGCCAGGCCCAAAATGGGCAGCGGGGGTGTGTGTGCGGACCCCTCCCTGGGCTCCCCCCACTTTTGGCACGCGACAGCAAAAAGGTTCGCCATCACTGCTCTATATCATTTCAAACAAATGGTTATCCAATCTCTTCTTTTAAACCTCCAGTGATGGAACACTCATAAATTCTGGAGGCAAGCTGTTCCACACGTTAATTGTTATTGCTGTAGGAAAATTTCTCCTTAGATTGGATCTCTCCTTGGTAAGTTTCTATCTGATACTTCTTGTCCTGCCCTCAGATACGTTGACCCCTACTTCCCTGTGGCAGCCCCTCAAATATTAGAAGACTGCTATCATGTGACCTCTAGTCCTTCTTTTTGTTAGACTAGGCATTATCCAGCTCCTGCATCCATTCATATGTTTTAGCCCCTAATCCAGTCCCCTAATCTGTTCTCTACACCCTTTGTAGAGTCTCAACATCTTTTTTCCAGAGGTGAAATCCAGCAGGTTCTGACAGGTTCTGGAGAACTGGTAGCAGACATTTTGAGCAGTTTGGAGAACTGGTAGCGGAAATTTTGAGTAGTTCGGAGAATCAGCAAATACCACCTCTGGCTGACCCCAGAGTGGGGTGGAAATGGAGATTTTGCAATATCCTTCCCCCAGGAGTGGGGGAGAAAATGGGGATTTTGCAGTATCCTTCCCCTGGAGTGAGGTGCAAATGGAGATTTTGCAGTATCCTTTCTCTGCCACGCCCACCAAGCCACACCACGCCCACCAAGTCACACCCACAGAACCGGTAGTAAAAAAAAAATAGATTTCACCACTGCTTTTTTCATACTGTGGCAACCAAAACTGGACACAGTATTCCAAATGTGGTCATACTAAAGCAGTGTAGCATGTGTTTTCTCCCATTTCCTGATGCCCAAAGGCATTAAAAACTTGGCTCTTTCCTCTGGCCTTGGGCCAGGATGTTTTTCAGGGGGTTATAAATGTGAACATGGGAGTTGCCTCTTGTATGATGAATTTTTGGCAGTTGCTGGTGCTGACAATATTTCAATGATTAATTTTAATTATTGTTTATTATCCAGAGTCATATGTCAAGTGGGTAACTATATACATTGAAATAAATAAATAGTTTTTAAAAAAATATCTAGAGGTACCCTAACTTCCAACTTACCAGCATCTTTCAAGTTTCCCACACTCCTCTAAGCTTCAATAACCTGAATCTCATTACCCAAATATGAGCATAGTTACAAATGCTCCTCATTCAGCTATTTTCAACAGGGAAAGACAAAAGAAATATCTACGTTCACATGTCAACTGTGTGCTATGCTAAGAAGATCAGACAGTCCAAGAACAATATCATTGTATTTTCATCTGAGATTATATCATATTACCAGCTACAACAGAAGGGAAATACTAATATTTGTTTTCAGGAAAGCCAATGTCAATAGATTTAGGGAAGTACTAGGTAAGATCACTATGGCAGGAATCCTTGGGTCATACAATATACAAAAGAGTTGGGAGTGTCTTGCAGATCAATCATAATTATACCCATTCCAATGAGTAGGGGGAAAAATTGGAGACACCAGAAAAAGTGTTCTGGATGCACAGGAAGCTTTTGAATAATTATCTTTATGAAGGGCAAAATTGTACTGTAAGACAAGGAAGACATGGCAGGTACAATGAGTTTAAAGTACAAAGAAGTAGGTTTTGATTGGACAACAGGTAAAATTTCCTAATGGTAAAAGTTATTCAACAAGGGAATAGACCACCATGTAAGATAGTGAATAGACTATTTAAGCAGATAGCAAAGAAACATTTAAACTGAAGTCAGATCAGGGATGATATTGTGGTGGACTTTTCTTGCACTGGGCAGAGGATTGTATTAAATGATCCCTTCCAACATTTTATATTGCTATGAAATTTTATAAGTTTTTAATTTTGATGAAGTTTAGTGCCTGAAAAAGTTACTTAGTCCATTTAGTTACTTACATTGCCCTAACCAATATACCTCTCTCCATGGAATTGTCTGTTTCACATGTCAACTCAGTGGTTTTCTTAAATTTTAAGAAAGTTACTTTGCTTTACTTCATTGTTTTAGAATGACTGCCATTGAATAAATTAATGTTATTATTATACGCATTATTCCGCATAACAGATGTTCCGTACTTCCAACACCAATATTCCAAAATGTGTATTGGAAAAAAGAAGTAAATCTAATCAAAATATTTATCTTATTTTATGCACATTCACATTGGTTTCAAACGTGATTAAGCACAAAAATCTCTGTTTTTATTAGTTAATACAAAACAGTAGTAATTACATTTTAGACTTACTTTTCTGACTGTTCCACAGAGGCAAGAAAATATGCACCAAGCCTACCCGGTTAAGTTTTTTGCTTTAACGAAAACCAAATAATGAACCTAGCATTTAAGAACATAAAAAGAAAAATCCTTGTAGACCAGGTGATTAAATCATCTAATCAAGCATGCAGAAAGTCACACAGAGGTTAACTAGATAGATTTGAGAAGATGAATATAAGCATATACTATAGAGTGATGGCTTTTTCTCTGTTCTTTTGGGTGTATTTGAAACATGCTCCCTATGCTTCAAGGGGCAGTAGGCAGTGATCAGTATTAAAAGCCACTGATAGTCTGATCTTCCATGCACCTCATTCATCACTATCAAGTCATCATAATTAGAATGAGATAACTGATATCTCATCCCCGGAGAATCCTGTCACCTCTCTGTCAGCTCATCTGCTGTCAGCTATTCCAGTTCATCTGCCTTGGTGTCAGGAGAATAAATATGCTCTCTGAGAACCAAGAACTCATTGCACCCAATGTACACTCATGTCTTCTGCCCAGCAGATAGATAGTCATAAGCGACATAGCCCACACTCCCTTCTTGGCCTTCTGGTTATTTGAGATTAGGTGTTTAACGCCCTGTAATACTATATTAAATCTGCTACATTTCAATTTAATTGTAAAAGTCTTTTCTGCATGTGTGTTAATTATATTACAATTTGATTGCATTGCTGGCTGCTTTAACCAAATCACCTTTAAAATTGTCTTGGAACCAATAGGTAGAATTAACACCTAAGTTAATATTCGTGTGGCCATGTGTATTTAATACTTCTCATATTCTACACCTATGGATTCCCTCAGTAGGTAATTAATTATGGTAATAAATCTTCCATACTGGGTTGCTTGTCTGACTCTTAATGTCCATTATAAGAATTATAAAGAGAACTAGCAAGGTTGCTTATGCTGCAATTTTTAGGATTTATGTCGGTGAGAAAAGTGCAGGAAAATGAATGCCTTTGCATTTTTCAGAGGCAAGAAGGAGAATCAGGACAAGTTCTTTAATTCATCAGTCACCGCTGAAGCAATCCAGAGCAGGGATCAAGCACTGTAAGAAGCAAAAGGAAAAAAGGGGTTTGGAAGTAGGGCCAGGCCAAGACATTTTGCAGCAAAGACAGGAAAAGGAAGAATAATAAGCATGACTGTTTATTATGAAGAAAAGGTCTAGATAGCCAGGAAAACCTAGCATGAATTCAGGTAATTGCCTAATGGTTTCTACTACACTTGAGGGCAATAGACAGTGTGAGGTGGCAGAATAGACCACAGAGACTTCCAGAAAAGGGGAATGTTCCAAGGACTGAAAAGGAAACGGACATTCTTCCCTTTCTCTATTGATTGCTTCCTGAGGATCCTCCCCCCAATTTGTCTAATGTAGTCCAGCCTATGCTCTATAGATTTCAAGCTGCCTTCATACCAGTTTGCATCCTCTCTAGTCAGATTCTTCTAAAAAAAAGTTTCCCGGACCTGGTACACTTCAGATATGTTAAATCATAATTACCATCAGGGCTTAGACAGATGGGAGTTGATGGGAGATGTGATCCCCATGTACCTGGAATGGAGTTCCAAGTTGGGAAAGATTGCACTTGAAAGATAGATGTGTTTTATTTTGCACATTGCTATACTGATGTAGCACTCATTGGAGAAGACCCTGATGTTGACAAAGATTGAAGAAAGATAAAAGAAAAAGGGGACAGCAGAGGATGAGATAGAATAGGATAATAACAAGAGAGATCCTTGGTGCTCTCTGAGCTTGTTTGTTTTCTTGCAGACATTTCATTACCCAAACTAGGTAACATCATCAGTGCTGGTAAGGAGTGCTGTTTGCTGTCAGTAGTGGCTTGCCTATCAGTGTTGGTAGGGGTGGTCTTAGCGATTATTTGATTGGGCTGTTTGCTTTGGCTTCTTTGACAGTGTCTTGATTAGGGCATTGTTTACTTGATTGTTGGTAAATAATACCAATTGGAAGGGACCTTGGAAGTCTTCTAGTCCAATGGTTAGACAGTGTCATCGATGTAGTGAATATAAGTTTGAGCAGACTCCACGAGGCAGTGAAAGATGGGGAGGGAGGGCTGGTGTACTATGGTCCGTGAAGTTGCAAAGAGTCAGGCACGACTTAGTGACTGAACAACAACACTGATGCAACACTTCTCACAAACCTTTATGAGTTTATTATTTACAACAAACCACGATTGAGATGTTAGCTGTCATAATATTTTAAAACAATCAGAAAAGGTATTAAGATCAGACTCCTGCTGAAAGCAGCCTGCAATTATTGCTTTTAAAAAAAAAAGTACCCAGGAAACTCATTCTCTGTATCTAGTAAGAACTTACACTTAATTTGAAGAAACACCAAGCAAGTAGTGTAGTTAAAAAAAGAAGAGGAATTGAAAATGTAAACACAATTGTATGCTAATTACCACCTTTGTTTAAAATCCCTGGTTCTCCAGGATTATTTTTGATTGTTTCTGTTTGTCTTCTGAATTATCTGAAGCTTTATAATAGATGCCTTTGTAACTCCACTCCTAACCAATACTTGTTATGGCTACATCACTATGTCATATGACTACGTGCTAACAAAATGGGTTGTTAGCAAACATTCAGGACATATTACTGCAAAGGGACATACAGTATATATATATGCATGCTATGAAAAACATTCTGGGTAAGAGCAATTTTGAAATTTATTACCAAAAATAAATACACTTACTTTCTGGTATTTAAATGTTTAAATGATACAGTTAGCGATCTAGCATTTGGGAAATCAAGCCTATCATTATTGGATTTGTCTTCAGCATGATCCCAGATTGACATTCCCAACCTGTAGATGGGAGATTGAATCTGCTCTTCGTGTATCTGTATATATTCATATTGTAAAATATTATATAAAATAATATGTAAAATAAAATATAATTATGTATACCTGTGTTGCGTACAGTAATCTCTTTGATACATATACACCTTTCTATATGTGGATAATGGAAGCTTAGAGTGATGAGGCTCGGAGCAGGAAGTGCATTTACACTGTCCCGTTGATGTGGGATTAAATATTAACTCAATGTTAAATATTAATATTAATGGAATTAAAAATTAATTCCACTATTTGAACCCTGAAATAAGTTATAGTAAGGCACATTTTTAACATGGGCTCTGATAGTCTTGTATTGATTGACTGAAATTAATCTGCCGTAGGTATTAGCCCAAATTCTGAAGTCTTATGGAATGCTTATGAACATTCTAAGTGATGTAAAGTTTTTTAAAAAATCAAACAAAAAAAATCTACAGATTGAAGGGCTTTGCAAAGAGGAAAAGAAGTACTAAGTATTGATCAGTTGCTATAATGGGTATTTTAATGCTATTCGTTTATGATAAATTTTATAAGATTGAAAAGTGGGAATAATATGTGTGATTTTCTCTCTATATGCATTAGGGTTAGTCTCGACTCCTAAGTAATCCCTGCAGTTTTCTTAGCAACATTTTAAAGAAATGGTTTGCCATTGCCTGGTTCCTAGGGCTGTAGTAGAACTGGCCAAAGGTCACCCAGCTGTCTTTGTGTATAAGGCAGCACTATAACTCATGGTCTCACAGGTTCTAGCCTGGTGCTTTAACCATTACCAAGCACTGGCTTTCAATTACTGTTATACATTCAGAATATCATTTATAAGTAGTGTAAATGAATACATAATTATAGGGATATATCAGTGTGCATGTTTATGGAGAAATATGAATGTGTGAGAAACTGGATGAGAACAGACAAATAGCAGATTTTACATGCATATCTCTGCATTAATCAAAGCTTGGCTTATTCAGTTTTAGAAAATTTACATGATCAGCATGTACTGCTAAAGCATATGGAGCCTTGGATAGTACAGTGGTCTAAAGCCCTGTTATTAACATCAGCTGCCTGCAATTATTGCAGGTTCGAATCTTACCAAGGCTCAAGGTTGACTCAGCCTTCCATCCTTTCTAAGGTAGGTAAATTGAGGACCCAGTTTGTGGGGGCAATAAGCTGACTCTGTATAAATATACAAAAGTATGAAGGCTATTGCTTAGTGCATTGTAAGCCGCCCTGAGTCTCCAGAGAAGGGTGGCATATAAATCAAATTAAAAAAAAATATGGAAGCTCTCCTTTTCTATTCCAGTAGGTGGTGGTAAAACAAATGATGGTATTTTTCTGGTGCTGAAATTAAAATTCCCATTACATTTCACTCAAATCAGAGATTTACAGAATATGTATGGCATCACTGAATTTACTATGAAAATTACTAATTCAAAACTTACTTTGTTTTGCAAAACTTGTCTTTGCAAAACAATAGTTTCATATTTTATATTGTTCCCACTTTAGACAATTGGTGTCCAGATACAGTATATGTGCTAACTGAAGATAAAAATATCAAATATTGAAATCAGGTTGAAATACTGTGATTCAAACTGTTCCAAATTCTGGTTGAGATTCTTGGTACATTTTTTCTTTTAGTTTTGTTAATTAAGACTCTGTTAAATTGTGCAGGGATGTTTAAAAGATGTAAAAGATGTACCTTTAAAAGCTAGCATTAATTATAATTATTCTAATTACACAGCATTTATCATTTTTTAAATCAAGTGTCTTCAACTGTTTAATTGATGGAAGTGTGATTTTCATAATGTTATTGAAAAATCGTTACCAGAAGTCCCAAAGTTACCAAATTTATCATGGCATATAATCCTTTGTTTCACTGAAGTACTCTGCTACAATTCATCCTCTTTTAGCAACTGCCTCGTTTAGAGACCATTTGCTGGTACAACAGTGATGAAAAAGTAATTTTACAATCAAGCCTTGTATTTTCAACCTTTGCATGTCTGTAAAGTAAGTTCATAAGAACAATTGTGATTTCAATTAGAGATCATTTTGCTCAACGACTGAGTTTCCTGTTCCAATAATATCGGTAATAGAGAATTAAAGGTAAAGGTTCTCCTTGCACATATGTGCTAGTCGTTCCCGACTCTAGGGGGCGGTGCTTATCTCCGTTTCAAAGCCGAAGAGCCAGCACTGCCTCAAAACATCCCTGTGGTCATGTGGCCGGCATGACTAAATGCCAAAGGTGCACGGAACGCTGTTACCTTCCCACCAAAGGTGATCCCTATTTTTCTACTTGCATTTTTTACGTGCTTTCGAACTGCTAGGTTGGCAGAAGCTGGGACAAGTAATAGGAGCTCACCCCGTTATGCGGCACTAGGGATTTGAATCGCTGAACTGCCGACCTTTCGATCAACAAGCTCAGCATCTTAGCCACTGAGCTACCACATAATAATAATTATAATAATAATAGGGAATTACCTGTACAGAAATCGCTAATCTCAAACATCTCCTATTAATAAAAAAAAAACCCTCTGCTTTTGTCTTCCAATGCAATGGTATTTTGACTTTGGTCATGACTAAAATTCTGAAAAAAAAGC
The DNA here is from genome assembly GCA_012654045.1 of Ptyas mucosa. Classification (NCBI taxonomy): domain Eukaryota; kingdom Metazoa; phylum Chordata; class Lepidosauria; order Squamata; family Colubridae; genus Ptyas; species Ptyas mucosa. Next base: position 3,897,214 of record WNWU01000034.1, on the reverse strand, counting down.
AAAAAACAGTTCAATAAATCGTGAATTCAAGGAGTTCTCTAATATTTTTGAGATTTCATAATATATTTTGTACATGGACATGAGCACATTTGAAAATGGTCTTTCATCTATGCTGCATTCTGCAATCGTTGCTATCGCAATGTAGTACAGAGGGTTTCTTAAAATATTAGAGCTGACCTGAATACATTCTATTTTGTTTTTAAAAAAATATCTCACCTATTCTCCCTGAGGTTTTATATTCCTGTCTTTTAATATTATGTGGTATTATAGTAAATATTATGCTATAAAATATATTTATTATATACCACATAATATAATACAATTTTGCAATATAATAGTAAAACACTACATTTTATATTACTACTTTAATATGACATACACATTCAGGCTACTTTCTAGTCTAATTCTGTTTTATAACCATACAACATATAGTAGGGTGCAACTGTCATACAAACTTGCCATTTCTGAAAATACAATTCATCTGATTAAAATGCTTTCTATTGATTTCAGTAGTTGCCATTCTATTTACAAACTCCTCTGTTTGGTTGAAATTAATTGGAAAGAAGCCAACTCTTGACTCAAACTTACCAGGAATGAGATGGAGAGAGTATCTGAAACAGGAGTTGTCTTAAGACTTGACTTAAGCCCACATTATTTATTTTTGGTTTGGTTTGGTTTTTAAATGTTGAACTTTGAAAATGTTCCCTTTGAAAATTCTTTAATTAAGGATGAACCATAGCTCAATCTTAGAGCATGTACTTTGGAAACTTTTCTCTATATAAACCCTGATGAGACTGAAAAATATTTATTTTAAATATATAAGTAAAATATCTTTATTTTTTGCTCAAATATATTGATGCTCTAAACAAAGGAAAAATAACATTGTCTTTCAACAAGTCAAATCACTGGTCTATCTGAATTAGAATTGCTAGCATTGACCAGAACTCTTTTCCAATACTATCTGGATATGTTGCAGCATCTGCTTGTCACTAAAATATACATTTCCTTAACAGAAACCACACCTTATGTAGTGTTGAGTATAAAAATAAAGAAAATATGTTTTTAATTTAAGAGAGGGAATATCTAGATTCTAATCCCCCTTTAGTCAGAGAAACTGAATGAGTTTCTCTCTCTCAGTTCTAAACTGGGATGTTGAAAAACATTTATTCACAACCAACCTGCATTGGTTTAGTGCAGGTTGGTTATAAATAGATTACAATTAATGATCTTCATTAAAAAGGTTAATAATTATTGACAAACTAGAGAAGAAAAAAATGCACACACACACACACACACACACGTAAGCAGCTTTTTAAAAAGATTTAAAAACTTAAAAAGTTATTTTCTTTATATTTTCATTTTTTTATGTGACTACCCATTTTCATATACATGATGAGGAAAGACAATAACATAATCATTCTCCCAGCAGACAAAGATAATGCCACAGTGGTGATGAACACATCTGACTACCAAGCTAAACTATCCAACCTACTCCAAGACCCCGCTTACAAACCTCTAAACACAGACCCCACCACCTACCTGGAAAAAACCACCAAATCCAAAATAAAAGCCTCTCCCATCAGTGAAGAGATTCAGCAAAGAATCATCCCCAGACAGAAATCATCCAGATGCCCCAAGCTCTATGGCCTCCCCAAGATACACAAAGAAGGAACACCACTCAGACCCATAGTAAGCTCCATAGGCTCACCTCTACAGAATCTTGCCAAATTTCTTGCCAAGCAACTTCAGCCCTACGCAGAATCCATCACCTCACACGTACAAAACTCATTCCACTTCATAGAAACAATAAAGAAACAAAACCTACAACCCAGCGACCTACTCGTGAGCTTCGATGTCATATCCCTCTTCACCCAAATACCTATTAAAGAAGCCTTGACAGCTATCCAAAACAAATACAACTCCCCTAAGCACATCCTACATCTGATCAATCACTGCCTAACCAACACATACTTCATCCACAATGGACAATGATACAAACAGATAGAAGGAGCACCTATGGGATCACCCCTCTCACAAAGGGGTCATCGCAAACCTATACATGGAACACTTTGAAACCAACGCCTTAGATAAATCTGAACACAAACCCAAACTCTGGCTTAAATATGAAGATGACACTTCTGTAATTTGGCCACACGGAAAAGAAAAACTGGACAACTTCCTCACACATCTCAAGAACCTACACCACAAAATACAATTTACTATGGAAATAGAAGCTAACAACCAACTACCCTTTCTGGACGTCCTAATCTACAAAAAACCCAATGGCTCCCTAGGACACACCATCTACCGGAAAAAAATACACACTAATCACTACTTAAACGCACAATCACATCACTACCCTGCACAGATCAACTCCGTAGCCAAGACTCTCATCTCCAGAACCAAACGCCTAGCTGACAAAGATCACCTGAAAACTGAATTACACACTCTCACAAAAGTATTAATTTCTGATGGATTCCAAAGAAACACAATTACCAACCTAATCCAAAGGGAGACACCCCCCAAGAACCGAGTCACAGAACAGGACAACTGCATCGCCCTCCTCCCTTACATCAAAGGAACCACAGATAAAGTCAGCAAAATTCTCCACAAACACCATATCAAGACAGCCTTCTGCACGTGACCAAAAATAGCCAACATCTTAAGAAACCCCAAAGACAAGATCCAGCTAGAAAACCAAGACGTCTATGAAATACCATGCAAAATCTGCCCAGCCACATACATTGGACAAACTAATAGAAGAATAAATGCACGCATTGCAGAACACAAGAACGCAATCAGAAAAGAAGAAAAAACTTTCTCCCTTTTCCAGCAACAGGACACAAAATTGACTTTGAAGGATCCAAATTAATCTCCAAAACTGAACACTTCAACAAGAGAATCATGGAAGCCATCGAAATAGAGAAACACCCCCATAACATGAATAAACGCAATGATACCTCCCACCGACCGGACATCTAGAAACTAGCCCTAGTCAACAGAAGAGTCCCAGCCACGAAGATTAACACCGGACCCAAGATAACACATGACACCACCA
>WNWU01000034.1:3871925-3886750 GCA_012654045.1 Ptyas mucosa | reverse complement strand
ATATATATATATATATATATATATATATATATATATATATATATATACTATATGTATAAATAAGCTGATCTGATCTCTATTGTAGAAGAAGTGATCATGTTATAAAATACAGGAACAGCATGCCTTTTGCTAGAAATCTTTGGTCCATTCAACCCATATGTTCTATCACTCTGTAACAACTTTTTCTTCTTCTCTATATAAATAGAGTCCAGCATGAATGAGCATTGTTACAGTAATGTAGTAGGTAAAAGTCTTTTGAGAGACAAATAAGATTCTTGGAAAATATTCAAAACAGTGTTTGCAAGCTGAATGCTGGAATATTTTCCTAATTTTAGCTTCAGAGTTCCTTTCGTTTTAAGAACGTTGCCAAGGCACTTATTATTTTCTATATATAAATTGGCAAAGCAGCAGCTGTGCCTAAACCATTTAAATTGTTTATAGTAATTCATTGCATTGATTACTCAGCCTGCCCCAGGGAGAAATTGGGTCCAATCTAGGCAGGATGAGGATTATAGGTTGGCATTTTCTTCCCCCTTTTTTAATGCTTCAAATTTACCTGTGGCTTGAGGCTGCTAGGAGAATGATTGACTCATAGAGAGTTTTGCAAAACATCTGGACAAAAAATATATTCTGTATCAAAAAGTATAGCTTTAATATTTTAATAAACACATTTTAACATGTTAATGAATAGTAATTATTAATCATTTTAAAAATTATGAATATATATATATATATATATATATATATATATATATATATATATATATATATGAGTCTCTCTTTTTAATGACTCCTGGAGCCCTGTCTTCTTTAGTTGATTTATTACATCCATTTGATCTTCTTTCTACAAATAATTCTTTCACCCAGAAAACCTGCAATGCTGGCCAAATGTAATTATTGCCAGGAGTCCTTGTCTATGCTGGAGACTTTTATAGTCTTGGCTTGGCTTTTCTTCCTGGGACTAATTTTGGAACTAAGCCCTGCAAGTGAGCTCATGAAAACAAGATGCTTTATATCTTGGCCTTTATTCAGATTTGAGGTTTTATTCAAGAGTGTTAAATTAGGCAAGGAAGCAGTTGTATTGAATGGAGGTTTGCAATGAAAGAGCATTCGCTTCTCCGTATTTTTCTGTTATTGCTTCACACATTCTCCTCTCTCTATACCAAAAACAGATTCTGGGATCAAAACTATGACATTAACCCCTGTTGCATGTCTATGATTTATCACAGTTTATATATCAGATTTCCCCAACTATCTAAACAAGTGTTTTGATCACATTCCACAACATCACAGCATTTCACCCAAACTGGCTGTGAGAAGACAATGGCCAGCATGCAAGTGATCAACAGCAGCAGATAGTATGGAATTTATTTTATTGACATCAAATTAGCCTCTTTCAACCAGACAAGTCGAGGTACTCAAATTCTGTACTAAGGTTATGTTGCCAAAATGAAATACAATAATGCAAAAGTGAATCCTCCTTTATCAGTAAGCTGAAGCAATAGAGAATGCATAAATACAGAAGGGACGTTAGGTTTTTAAGAGACACCAGACCTATTATTTTAATCAGTGCAATCGCTGATGCTATTGCCATATGATAAGAACAAGAGCAGGAGTTCAATAGGTCTGTCACTAACCATTTATGGAAAACATGCTACTTGCCATTGCCATGTTTCTTCTCAAAAAGTACATTAATTTGGTAAGTCCACCACATCTGACGACTGACCTGCTACTATTTTACTGAAATAGCTTGCAAAACAGAGAAAGGCATAATAAAAAGGGAAAACTAAGAGTTCATGTTTTTATATTGTAGTGTAATGAGATAATTTAATGAAGTGCTAATGGCTATAGCTCTTTCCCTCCTTCACTAAGCTGTTGTTTTAGTAAAGTATATTGAGAGGAAACTAAGAACCTAGCAAAATTATATTGTGTGTTATCCAGCTTCAATACAATTGTTAGACATATGTACGCTCCCTCCCTCTGTGTGTGTGTGTGTGTGTGTGTGTGTCTGTCTGTCTGTCTGTCTGTCTGTGTCTGTGTACCGACAGACAGACAGACATAAATCTCTATATTAGAACTGCCAGTTCTCAAGTATTTTGTGGCTTCTGTACCAACATGTTTTGCAAAAGATGGAATGAGATGGGGGGAAAGAAACTCTAGATTGCAGTTTAGAGAAACTGACATTTCATCTTTTCATCAAAACCGGCCTTCTCTGTCACTTGACAGAGGAAACTGTGCTAAGAAGTGAGATCAGTAACATCAACAGGATCAGTGCAGACTGGCACCAGCATAAAAGTATCTTGAAAACATATTTCCATCTCTACCAGGGATCTTTTGCTCTGTACAGGAACTCTCTGTGTACCACAGGTATTCCTAATAATACATGCAATACTTAAACATTTAAATACAAGGAAGCTGGAGGGTATTGGAGCATGCATTTCAACCAGAGATGAAATTTAAAATTTTAGCCTACTGGTTCTGTGGGCGTGGCTTGGTGGGAATGGCAGGGGAAGGATATTGCAAAATCTCCATTCCTACCCCACTCTGGGGCCAGCAAGAGGTGGTATTTGCCAGTTCTCCGAACTACTCAAAATTTCCGCTACCGGTTCTCCAGAACCTGTTAGAACCTGCTGGATTTCACCCCTGATTTCAACTTAGTGGGCAGAATTGGTGGTAGAAGACCTGGCTGTTCCAAAGCAATGTGGCCATGTAGCAAATATGACAACGAGCAATATACTGCTAGGTGACATTATCTTGATGAACCAAAATTAAAGCTTACACATCCTAGCTGAGTTAAGATTAGGGAAAATGAAAATAAAAAATGAAAAACTTAATTTAAAAAAAAGATCAGGGGAAATGAGGAAAAGATAAAAGCATGAAATATTTGAACCTTGACAATTATATTTGAGGTTGGAAGGAGGAACATAAGCAAATGTATTAATAATCGGGCGTGAAATAGTGAAAAAAAGAATATAAAAATTATTCAAACTACAAAACCAGTAACAATGTCATTAGGCATTTTATGACTTCACCAGAAAACAGGTTTGTTACTGTGAGGACAATTTTTATATATTGAAAAAAATTAAAAGCAGAGCATGTGTCTCAGGCATATGGACTTGGGAAATATATACTCTCATTCTCTTTCTCAATTGAGAGTTTCAATGACTTAATGTTGTTCTTTCAAAGCAATCTTTCAAGCTGGTTAAATCTGATGTTGGGGGAATAAATTAACTTTAAAAACAAGATCAAATAGTTGGTAACTTTATTTCCCAATTATGTTTAACCCTAAACATTCATCTAAAGCACATTATGTACATTCCTGGTATAGAAATACAAATATAGGATAGATTCACTAAGATAGAATGTTTATTCCATTTTAATTTAATGCAATTTGTGAATTCAGCCATTGTGAGTAAAAAAACATGATTTGCCATGGGGATAGGCAAAATTTCTGAATCTTAGACTGCACTACTTTTCATTTCTCTCTCCCTCGATTGGTCTCCAAAAGCAGGAAGCACTGAGCTGAAACATTTCTAGGGTTTAGAGTTGAGAATTAATGGGCATTAAATCTTGCAAACTGTTTAAATCACCCAATTTGTACTCCTCCAGAAATTGCTGTTCCTTCTGTTCCTCCTGTGAATAATAAGCAATAAATATTATTATCAATATATACAGACTCTGAGGTATTATTGGGCTAAATCCTCTAAAATCTCACAGATGTCAGGGCTGGAATTAAAACCTTTGGGGGAAAAAATCTTTATTATAATTATACCCACTCTGTATTGGGGACATTTTAGAAGTGCAAAAGTGACATTGGTGCCACATCATGGTGGTGGTGGTGGTGGTGGTGGTGGTATCAATTCCTCACTAGAGCTGAAGCTGTTTGCCTCCCTTGCTGCTTTTTTTAAAACAGCAGTTTTATTCCAGGCTGGGGTGAACTGGCAACAAGGCATCAATGGCCCTCATTCTGGAATATGACCACCACAAGATCTGAATTGTCATTCTCCTGTTTCTTAACTTTTTCATTCATGCACTGAAAATAAATCTCACTAGCTGGTTTCTTTCTGGACTGCTCTACCCAAGAACGCCCTTCCTTTTCCTTCTTTTCTCTTCCCCACAGCCTTTTCTTCACTTGCCCAGATGTTTGTATAAACGGTTGCCTTCGCATTCACATTTTCCACTTATTTGCTTTGACACCAGTACTGTTCCTTTCTAAATTAATCAAAGTGATGGGGAACAACTTGCTTTTTCTCCTATGTCCTTCTGTAGGCCTATGGAAACATTTAGCAATGAAGAACTGAAACAAAACAACAATGTTCCTAGTCATGTCATGATTTTTGATCTTTTTTGTCCAATGTTTCCTTCTGGTTTTTGGCAAGAAATGCCTATTGGACATCATGGATTAGCTTAATGAGCGCAGCATTCATTTAACTGCACTGTTTACTCCAATAACCAATGCAAAATGAAGTTGAATGCAGTTACATGGCAACCCGCTTAACAACCACAGTGCCTGACAACTGTAATTTGGAGCTCAATTAGGGTCATAAGTCAAGGACAACCTGCAGCTAAGAATAGGAGAACTGCAACGGAATGCATTACATTCTTAGTGCTTTACGTTCTAAAGTTTTTTTCTTTCCCCTCTACAAGTTAATGCAGGCAAAGATGTTTCAGAGCTGCTCATCTTGTCAGATGTTATTTCTTAATTACAACTCTTTTATAATCTACTGCTAGAGAACAATGACATATTTTTTCAATGACTAGTGGGCTTTGGAAGTGAGAAATATTTGAATGCTTCTCCACATTTGGACATGCATAATGCTTAGGCAAGCTTAACATTAAGCAGTAAATGTAAGTTTGGCTTGTCAGCGGAACAAAATGTAAAGGCCTGCTATCATTTAGCAACGAAGCAGAAAAGAAAGGGAAACTAAACAGGAAAAGGAAAAACTGTCCCAGTGCAGTTTAGATAGAGATTAGCAACAGGTCTCAAGAACAGCAAACAGGTGTTTAAACACACACGAACAGCGTCAAATTGTAAACCACGTCATGACCAGCTATAGACTGAGGGCATATACAGTATCTGTTTTTTTAAATATAAACAATGCTGTACTTCAATGGTTAGATGGCGTAGACATTGGTATTTGAACGTAGATCTTTTTAACATTTAAAACATTTATATTTTATTATGTTTCATTAGCCTAGATATGTGTTAATATGTATTGCTAATCCATATATAATATGTGTATATTAAATAGAGAAAGAGAGAGGGAGGGACGGAGGGAGAGACAAAAAGAGAAATTGGCACAGAGATTTCAACATTTGCTCCCAAATGGCAAATATCCAGTGTAACCATTCCTTCCTGTTGGTTGCCTTGCCTTGTTTTGCCCTGGTATTTTATCACCATCACCATCATATTCATAGTTATTTATGGGATTTTGTGTTTGTGTGTCAGTCTTCACTGCAAAAAAAGTGTGCAAACCATTGAAAACACTGGCTGCCTCAACCTGAGGGGCAACTACAGGAGGACAAACAGCAGAGACTGCAGACCTCTCTCATCTCAGGCCTGATTTTGAGGCCCTGTGTTGGGAAAGGAGGAGGCCATTTCCTGTGGCCCAGGAATTCAGTGAGTGCTGATTGGATCTTAGGACCATCAATCAAAGGACAGTAACACTGGGTTCCTCCTCCTGGTTTGTATTCTTTATTCTTAGAGGGAAGAGAAGTGAGAAATTTGGGAGCTGGGAGTGGAAGGACAGATGGGAGGAAAGCCTGGAATCTTAGCCCTAGGAAAAATATTCAGAGTTATAGAGGTGGTCGCAAAAGATGATCACATGATCCCAGGACACTGCAACCATCATAAATATGAACCAGATGCCAAGTGCCTGAATTATGATCATTTGACTGGGATGCTGCAATGATTGTAAGTGTAAAAAAAAAATCATAACTCACTTTTTTCAATGCCATTACAACTTTGAACAGTCACAAAATGAACTATTGTAAGTTGAGGACTATCTGTATAGATACATCTTGAGAGCCAAGGAAGGCAAGCATGGGGTAGAAATATCGTACATTTATAAGGGAACCTACTTATAATCCACTTTCAGTTTTTTTTTAATGTGAATTTTACAATACTGACAATTTTGTTCCTGTTCAAAGCTTCTTGGGACAAACTCAAATTAAATATCAGCTTGTTATGGACTCAAGTCGGAGCTTGATTTTCCTGTACACGTAGTCCTCAACTTACGACCACAACCGAGCTCAAAATTTCTGTTGGTAAGTGAGACATTTGTTATATGAGTTTTGCCTCATTTTGTGACCTTTCTTGCCACAGTTCATAAGTGAATCACTGCAGTTGATAACTTAGAAACACGATTGTTAAGTGAATCTGGCTTCCCCATTGATTTTGCTTTTCAAAACGTTGCTAAAGGTGATCACATGACCTTGGGAAACAGCAACGGTCGTAAGTACGAACCAGTTGCCAAGCATCTCAATTTTGATCATATGATCATGGGACTGCCAGAAAAATCGTAAGTATTAAAAATCGTAGACTTCCGGGGTTGCCGCGGACCATCGCTGACGGTCCTTTGAAGACCGCCAGCCCAGCTGCCTGTAAAGAGCCGTTTCGGAGGTTTGAAACGGCTCGAAAAAACTCCGACCCAAGAGGATGTCGTGAGGAGAGCCGGCGGCATAAGGTAGAGTCCCCTGTGAGACCCCCAGAGCGTTTTTTGGCGTTTCTGGGGTGTTAACAGGGTGGGACTCCCTATTCAAGCCGCTGAAGCTCCGGACAGCTGGGAAACTCTGCAAACTGCAGAGCAAGATAGCGCGGCAACTTTCTTATCACCAAACAATAAAAGAAAAAGTTTTGGACTTCCTTTTAAACTGCAAGTATTTAAAGTTCTTCTCTGAAGTTTTTGGATGATTAAAGTAACTTGGAACAGAAAAGGAAAGTGTGGGGGAAAAAAAGGGTGCTTGCTTTTAGCGAAGAGCAGCTGAAAGCGAAAGTAATTTGAGCTGTGTATCTGGTTACATTCTATCAGTTACAAATCCGGCTGGAAGGAAAAGCTTTTTTTCTTTAAAAGAAAATAAGGGAAAAAAAGTATCAATTGACTGTTTTAGACCTGACTGAATCTGGAGAATTTTTTGGGAAAAGTTGTTAGAATTTGTGGAAAAGGAAGAGCTGTAAGAGGCAAAATGGCAACAAAGCAAGCAGGGGGGGATTCCCCCACTCATAAGCAGAAGCAGCCTCAAACAGCGCAGTTGCAAACTCAGACAAAGGAAGAAAGCTATTATGACCGCATCATTAAAGAAATTCAAAGATCAGAGCAGGAGGTCAAAGGAATTGTTCAAGAGAAATATGAAGCAGTTAAACAGGATATTCAAATAGTTGCTAAAGGCCTGTCTGAGGTAGTGTTGCAGATTGACAAAAAAGTGGATAATCTTGCCTCAGAGATGGAGACCAAATTTAGAGCCTCTGATTCAAGAATGATTGAAATTGAAGAAGTTACACAAAAAATGCAAACTGAGATTACTATGATGCAATTTCGATCAATGGAATATGCTATTAGACTGAGGGGTGTAAAAGAGAATACCAGGGAAGATCTTAGGAAAATTAGTGCAGAGGCTCTGGCAATTATGTTGAAAGTAGAACCAGATGTGGTTTTGTGTAAGATGGACAAGGTGTACAGAGTTAACTCTCGTGTGGCGGTACAAAGGCAACTGCCTAGAGATGTGGTGATATACTTTACAGACAGAAGAATGAGAAATGAAATCTTGCAAAATTCCTTTGTTACAACAGTTCAAGTTGATGGAAGTGAGATTGGAGTTTTTAAAGAATTACCACCCAAAATGTTAAGAGATGGAAAGGATTTTGGATTTTTGGTGGCAGAATTGAAAAGACAGAACATACAATTCAGGTGGGATGCTCCAATAGGTGTAATATTGAGGCTGTGAGGAGTGAGATACCGCCTTAACACTATTGAAAAAGCAGAAGAATTTTATTATAACTTTGAAAGCGGGCTCTCCTCCTCCACGCACATCTTCACCAATAGATAAGGAAGCTCAACTACAAGCTGAGATTGACCAAGAAACAGAAGCACAAATAAGGCAGTCGCAAAGGGAGGCAAGAGAGTCAATGGGAGCAGTAGGTGGTGTTGTGGTTGACCCTTTTGCACCATTTGAAGCTTCTCCTTTGGAAGAAATGTCTAAAACCATCACAGAGGAGGCGATGGCTCTTGAGTTGACAACATCCAAAATGGAAGAGCAACGCATAACCAGAGCAATGTCTAAACAAATGAAGCAACAGCAGCAAGAATATATTAAGCCACAGCGTGAAAAAAGAACCAAAGATAAGCAACAAGCTGAAGTCATGGGAGGAGCTAAACCGAAGATTACTACCGTAGGAGAGAATCTTCAACAATTGCTCTCAAAACTTCAGACAGGGTCAAATGGCACTTAAATTTTTGTCTTGGAATGTTAATGGATTGAACTCTCCACAAAAAAGAAGGAAGATATTTCACTATTTGAGACAATTTCATAATGATGTTATTTGCTTACAGGAGACTCATATAAAATTGCAAGATCAGAAATACTTGATAAACTCAAAATTGGGAATGCAATTTGTTGCTTCAAATTTGGAAAAGAAGAATGGAGTGGTGATATATATAAATAAGAGACTTGTAGCTAAAACTGTAGAAGTAGATAAAGATGGAAGATATATTGCAATTGAAGTTATTACAGATAGTGGACCAATTTTGTTGGTCGGAATATATGCTCCAAATCAACAGCAGGAAAATTTTTATAAGTTGCTTCATCTAAAAATTTTGGATTGGGATTATTCAACTATTATAATAATGGGCGACTGGAATGGAGTAATTCAACCTAGAATGGATAAAAAAACTACGGCCAAAATAGGGAATAAATTACCACAAGCCTTTTTTGAACTGAAAGAGGATTTGGAATTGAAAGATATTTGGAGAGTTCGAAACCCAAATGAATTGGACTTTACTTTTTACTCAGACAGGCACAAATCCTTTTCCAGGATAGACTTTTTTCTCTTAACTTCTAACTTACTTTCTAAAGTAAAGAAAATAAAGATATTTCCTAGGACTTTGACTGACCACAGTCCGGTCTGGATGGAAATTGAGATGAGCAAAAGAGAAAGAAGATCCTGGAGAGTAAATGAGAATTTTTTTAGATATGAAAAAAATATAATTGAACTTAAAAAGCATCTAAAGGAGTTTTTTAAACTGAGCTTGAATAAAGGTACCCCTTTTGAAACAGTTTGGGATGCAGGTAAAGCATATATGCGGGGAATACTAATTCAAATGAACTTTAAACACAGACAGAATCAGCAGAAGAAAAGACTACAACTGGAATCTGAGATAAAAAAGAAAGAACAACAACTGATACAAAAACCAATAGATGGAAAATTACAAATGGCTATAAATCTTTTGAAGGATCAATTTCAAATGCTTATAGCAGACCAAACGGCAACTAACTTACAATTTGCAAAGCATAATACCTTTTCCAATGCTAACAAACCGGGCAGGTGGTTGGCGTATACTTTGAGGAAACAAGCATCGACACGAATTATTGATAGTACTGAATATGCTGATAAAGAAGTTTATCAACAAGATCTAATTAAAAAAGCCTTTTTGGAATATTACACTAAGTTATATGCTAAAGATGATATACAGAATATTACTATAGATGAATATTTAGAAAACAAAAGAGTTTCAAAAATTTCAACGACTCAAAAGAAAAGTTTGGAACAATTGATAACAGTGGAGGAGATCAGTTTTGCTATAAAACAATTAAAAACAGCTAAAGCTCCAGGGACGGACGGCTTAACTGCAATTTATTATAAAATTCTACAAGAAGAAATGATTGAGCATCTTAAAGATTTATTTTGTAATATACAATTAGGAGGTAAGATACCTTCCTCATGGAAAACAGCTTTTGTTTCATTGATCCCGAAAGAAGAATCAGGTCTTAAGAAACCAGAAAATTACAGACCAATATCTTTATTAAACACAGACTATAAAATCTTTGCAAAAGTACTAGCCAACAGATTGATGCCAGTTATTCAAAAGATAATTCATCATGACCAAGCAGGATTTATTGAAGGCAGATATATGAAGGAGAATGTTAGGCAAGTTATAGACTTAATGGACTATCTAGATAAGAATAAACAGATCTCTGCAGTCCTGGTTTTTTTGGATGCGGAAAAAGCCTTTGATCGAGTGAATTGGAACTTTATAATTAAGACTTTGGAAAAAATGGATTTGGGGGAGCGGTTTATACAAGCGATTGGTGCAATTTATCAAGAGCAATGTGCACAACTTATCATAAATGGATGTCTAACATCGAATTTCAATATACAAAAAGGCACCAGACAAGGTTGTCCATTATCCCCGCTATTATTTATTCTAACTTTAGAAGTCTTACTTAATGCAATACGGGACTCGAACTCTTTGACTGGAATAGCTATAAGGCAAGAGGACTATAGAACTAAGGCATTTGCAGATGATCTGGTTGTTACCCTATCACAACCTATGAATTCAATAATTCAGATGAAAAATATTATAGAAGATTATGGCATGGTATCTGGTTTTAGGCTGAACCAGAAGAAAACTAAAATGATTGTCAAAAATCTGACAGAGAGCAAAAAAAAGGAACTGGAAAGAATGGCAGGTTTTGAGATTGTCTCAAAGGTCAAATATTTAGGAGTACAAATCGCAGATTCAAATGCTAAACTGTTTCAAAATAACTATGAGGTTCTGTGGCAAAAGATACAAAAAGATATGCAAAACTGGAAGAAACTGCAGCTATCATTGCTTGGAAGAATATCAGCAGTAAAGATGAATGTTTTACCTAGATTTATCTTCTTATTTCAAATGATACTGGTGCTTAAATCAGATAAACCATTGCTAGAATGGCAAAAAGGACTGAATAAATTCATTTGGAATGATAAAAAACCAAGAGTCAAACTGAAAATAATGCAAGATACTCGTGAGAGAGGTGGTCTTAAACTCCCAAACCTTCGACTATATTATGAAGCAACTGCATTGATACAATTAAGTGATTGGTTTGGGAAAACTAAGACTGATTTGTTGAATATAGAAAGTCATGACCTTGTTTGGGGATGGCATGCATATCTATTTTATGATAACAAAGTGGACAAAGTGTTCAATAGTCATCTACTTAGAAATGCCTTGTTGAGAGTCTGGAGGAAGCACCGAATTAATTGGGATTACAAGATTCCGTTTTGGCTGGATCTTGCTGATACCATGTGGAATACAAATATTAAGTCACTCGGGGGTTTCTTATATAAAGAGTTACTTTACTTTGAAGAGGGCAGGTGGCGATTGAAGACTTTGGATATGCTGTTGGAAGAAGGGAAATCGTTGACTTGGTTGCAGTACAATCAATTACAGATGAGATGGAAAGAAGATCAACAAACTGGTTTAATGGAATATGAAGTAGAATTGGTTGAACAGATAAAGCGGACAGGTCCAATGCATATTAAGAGAGTTTATAATGTTCTGTTAGAAAGGGATTCAGAAAATGAGCTAGTTAAAGATTGTATGATTAAATGGGCACAAAATTTCTCTCAACCAGTTATGATGGAAACATGGGAAAAAATATGGGTTCAGAATGTTAAATTTACACAGTCACAAAATCTACGAGAAAATTTTTATAAAATGTTTTATAGATGGCACTTAGACCCCAAGAAATTGTCTTGTATGTACCCTAATGTGCAGCCAAAATGTGGAGATGTGATTGTTTAGATGCTACATATTATCACATCTGGTGGACTTGCAGGAAAGTGAGGGCTTTTTGGATAAAAATCTGGTGGGTTATGCAAAATGTTTTAAAGAAAAAAATACAATTTTCTCTGCAATTTTTTCTATTGGGTATAGCCAAAGACTTTACACTGGGTGAAACTAAACTGATTTTGTATATGGTGACAGCAGCTAGGTTGTTGATTGCCCAACATTGGAAGAGTGATGTTTTACCGACTGTTGACCAATGGACTCAGAAGATGGCTGGATTTGCAGAAATGGCAAAGGTTTCAGCTTTTCTAAAAGATCAGACGCATGAGAAGTATATACAGGAATGGAAATTATGGATTGAGTATGTACAGAATAAGTATCAGACTAGAAAATATTATATCGCTTTTAGTTGAGATGATTATGTTAGTAAATATAGAAAAAAGATATGGAAGATTGAATAACATATATATTGTTTGGGAATACTAGCATTGCATATAATGGAAGTCAAGGGGGGAGGGAAGAGGGTGGAGGGGGAGGGTTAGGGTGGGGGTGGGATGGAATTATATATTGTTTTTTATATGTATTTTATAATGTTGGGTTGGGGGGGGAAAGGGGGAAAGTTTGCATTTGTAAAACTTTTTCAATAAAAAAAAATCGTAAGTGCTACTAACATGCTCATTCCTGAAGAAATAAGAAATGTCTCCATTGATTAGGGCAATGAATGATTCAAAATTTGTTTAGAAGATATTTAAGAAGAACATCTCTCCCCTGGTCATTAAAAATGTGTAACTTTTTCTCTTTGAGCCTCACGTCACATTATCAGTAACGGTAGTCCATAACTTAAGGCTGCAATTGAGCCCTGAATTACAGCTGTAAATTGTTTAGTGGTAAGTCTTGTGACAAGCCAATTTTTTGAACATTTTTACAATAGTTTTTAAGCGAATGCTGAAGTCATTAAGTTAACCCCGTGGAGAGAGCGCACATTAGGCCCTCCTCTCCAGGAGACCCTGCACACATACCCAGCAGACAGGCAGGCTGATGGGCACGCAGCTGGTCTCCTTAGCAATGCAGACACTACAGTGGTCGGGCAAAGAAGAAAGGGTTTTCTTTTGCTGAGGCTAGATATTTTATTTGAAATATCAGATTTTATTTGAGTTACTAAATCAGAGTCCCACATTATTCTTTGTTCCTGCTGTGCTACTTTGCAATACAACGAATACATATAATGGAGCTTTCTTCTTCAGCACAGCCCCTTCCTTCAACAGGAAAGATTCCTTTGTGGCTAGGCCGCATTTGTAGCCATGCGGAACTGAATGCAGCCTGCCCGGTCCTGTGGCCGCCTCCACGAACACTGTCAGCCGGCCTCTCTTTCCTTCCCGCACAGGTCTGCTGCCATGGAGGCACTCTAACCAGGAGGGGCATGGGGGGAGGGGGAGCAGAAGACTCAAAGTAACATGGCCGCATGGTCGCTTCGCTTCCACCCTAAGAACCTATGATTCCCTCTGTGCTTTGTGCCACAATGATGGTGCTTCTCTGTTGTTCATGGACTGACATCTTCCCACATGAAATGCAGAGGTCAAAAGGACACTAAGGTAGTCAGCCACCAGCCACTCCTAGACCCAGGTGAGCTGCCCTCCTTGTGTAAGTATAAAAAATGGGCATTGTTTACCTGGTTGCCGAAGGACTGAGGTTGTCAGTTTCCCTGAAAAGCCACTAGCCAGTGCACAGCTGCCCATTCTCCCTTCGTGCAGTGATAGTACAAGCATCTAGTTGGTCATGGCTGTGAGAAGGCTTTTCAGAGTAAGTGTGGCCATCTCAGCTGCCAAGAAACTGGCAGTGGAAGAGAAAATCATGGTTCTCAACTCTTCTGACTGATACGTGTCTATTTCTCTTCTCTTTACAGAACATCTGGAAAAGGTGTTCGCACCTTTTCTGTTGCCCAAACAGCAACATTGAAGACCTTCCTGTGCCTCCTGACAGGTACCACCCTCTTCTCCTTAAACCCTGGTATGGTGGGGCAACATTGATGGACTGCAGAGTCTGTAAGAGGCTCTCCCCAAAATGGCTTCCTGTCCAGAAGGGGCAAAAAGATGGGCAGGCTGACTGGCTAGGCTGAGAAAGGAGAGGGTCAGCTAGATGAATGTTCTTTGACATGTCACCTTCTTCTTCTTTTGGTCAGGACCGAAGAGGCACAGGAACCGGATGACCAGCAGGGAGAATTGGAGACATATCTTCATGTGTCTGATGGAGATGTCTCTTCCTTTCCAGGGGTAAGGATGCTTCTGCAACATGGGCAGTGGGGGTTCATTCTTCAAAACCAAGTATGGGAAGGGAGGAATTCCCACTTGGAGGAAACCTGGCCAGCCTAGAAAACTGAAGAAGATCCCCTTGGATACATGGGAAAATCTTGATGGCTTGGAAGGGAAAATCCTGGGAAATACTAAGGAAGAGCCATTTTGAGCCTCTTCCTATCAGCCACATTGCCCATGATCTGCTGTCCCTTTGCCCTGCTTAATGCAGCCCTTCCCTCCTGGGGAAGATGAACGTTCCACCACATGCAGAGGACTTTTAATGTATACCATCAATGAAACAATTGTTACTTGCAGGTTGTGATGGGTGCTCCTGCCACCGCCCGGAGTCCCAGGAAGGAAGATGTCCGGCCAGCTCTCATTTCAAGGAGGTTAATGTTCTCAGCTGAGGGATTCTGAGGAGAAGGGCTAGAAGAAAAGTTTGCAGAGGGGAGGCATCTCTACCCTCTGCCTCTACTTTTACTAAAAGAAGAATGACTCAAGCCCTTCATTCTCTCCCCAGAAATGAGAGGACACCGAAGTGGACACTGCGGCTGTCTACAATTTGGGAGACCTGCACTGAGTCGGTAAGGCCAGAGCAGCTCCTCCCTCTGGTAATGGCAGATGCCCTGTCGCTTTGCATTTGTTAATATGCCAATAGACAGAATATTTGCATTCTTATTTCAGGATCCATCGGAAGGAAGCCGACCAATGGAGATGGCTAAGAGCGTAAGGGATGTGGAGGAGGGACATGCAGGAGGAGACAGTG
>WNWU01000034.1:3827134-3862816 GCA_012654045.1 Ptyas mucosa | reverse complement strand
TCTGACATGTCACCTCTTCTTTTGGTCAGGACTGACGAGGCACAGGATCCGGATGACCAGCAGGGAGAATGGGGAACACATCTTCATGTGTCTGATGGAGACACATCTTCCTTTCCGGGGTAAGGCTGCTTCTGCAACATGGCCAGTGGAGGTTCATGCTTCAAAACCAAGTATGGGAAGGGAAACTTTCCCACTTGGGGGCAACCTGGCCAGCCCAGAAAACTGAAGAAGAGCTCCTCGGATTCATCGAAAGATCTTGATGGCTTGGAAAGGAACAATCCTGGGAAATATTAAGGAAGAGCCATTTTGAGCTTCTTCCTATCAGACACATTTTCCATGATCTGCTCTTTGCCCTCTGTTATGCAGCCCTTCCCTCCTGGGAATCCAAACAACATTCCACCACAAGGAGAGGACTTTTAATTTATATCTTCAATGAACAATTGTTACTTGCAGATTTTGATGGGTGTTTGTGCCACCACCTGGAGCCCCAAGAAGGGAGATGTCAGGCCAGCTCTCATTTTAATGAGGTTACTGTTCTAGCTGAAGGATTCTGAAGCCCCTAAGAAGGCAGCTACACTGAAGCCCTAAAGAGAAGCGCTAGAAGAAAGGTTTGTAGAGGGGAGGCATCTCTACACTCTACTTCTGCTTCTGCTAAAGGAAAAGTGACACAGGGCAACCCTCTTGGCAGGCCAGCTGGCAGGTCTCTTTAAGCTTTCATGTGTTCCCTCTTTAAAAAGGCTCATGGCCACTTTTGATCTTTGGCCCTTCATTCTCTCCCCAGAAATAAGAAGAAGCAGCTCTCCACAATTTTGAACCCCTGCCCTGAGTCACTAAGGTGAGACCAGCTCCTCACCATGGTAATGGCAGAAGCCCTGTCTCTGTGGATTTGTTGATATGCCAATAGACAGAATATTTGCATAGTTATTTCAGAATCCATCGAAAGAATGCTGACTGATGGAGAAGGCTAAGAGCCCAAGAAACATTCAGGAGGAAAGCAGTGCCTGTCAGTCAAGGTACATAATACCTCAGAGCATGAAACATTTGCAGAGGGGAGGCATCTCTGCCTCTGCTTCTGCTAAAGGAAGAATGACTCAGGCCAAGCCCCTTGGCAGGCCAGCTGGAAAGGTTCTTAGAGCCTCTACATGACCACTCTTGAAAAAGGGCCCATGGCTACTTTTGATCTTTGGCCCCTTCGTTTTCTCCCCCCAGAGAGGAAAAGCAAGAGCACTGGAGGCCACGGTTGTCCACCATTTTGGAGATTTGCATTGAGTTGGTAAGGTCTGAACAGCTCCTTCCCATGGTAAAAAAAGAAGCCCTGTCTCTATGTATTTCTTGATATGCCAACAGACGGAATCTTTGCATTTTTATTTCAGAATCCAGAAGATCAAGTAATGGAAGAGGAGCTCTCTCTTAATGGGGAGAAAACACCTTGTTCAGAGGTAAGAAAGTTTTGGCAATGGGGCCGATGTAGGCTATGTCATAACTCCTGATGCGAGTGGGAGACATTATGGTATATATCCTTCTCCCCTTAAGGCTTGCAAAGGTTTTCTTGCTGTTGGCACGTAGGGCCTGAATACACCTTATCCTTTAGCAATCTTATTAGGATGCAGAAAGTTTAGGATTTAGCCTCCATACTGTCGTTTGCAGGATTCGCTGACAGTCCTGGTGGGCTCCAGGACCAGCAGCCTGTGGGACTTGGACTCCCTTGCTGATCTTCTGGAGGAAGGATCTGAGGATAGTTGAGACCAGGATGCAGAAGCTTCAGAGGCCAGCCCTTCTTCCAGTCTATGGGTAAGAAAGATAAGGTGTTTTCTGTTGGGGAGGAATGGACTTCATTTACTGCAAAGCAGCAGGGAAGGCTCATTGCAGTGGACTGGTGTCCTAAATGGATGTGACCCACCCTGTTTATTCTTTTCCTTTTTGTGTGTCACCCGCTCCAGCATCCTGCTGCTTCCGGGCAGGGCTTGAACAGGCAAAGAGTAGAGAGCCTACTTTTCTGGGGGATGTGTGGGGTGGGAGTGGGGATTCCTATCACCCTGGAGATGGGACAGTAGCATTGTTCTGGTCATGGATCCCATTCAATAGATCCTCTTTTAGGAATTCTGAGTCTCTTTTCCCTGATGGCTAAAGAGGAATCATTGTAATTCATAGTATTCTCCCGAAAAAGGGGAAGCCACCCTAGAGAATCTCAGCAGCCTGGAAGAGGATTCCCTAGACCTCAGTCTTTAATTAAAAAAAGAATCTATTTTAGCCTCTGCATGGATCACTGCCTTGTCGTGTTGAAGAGTCTTACGCAGCTGAGAGCCACCCAAGTCAGAAAGGTTATAGTGGAGAGTGCTGACACAATGTGATCCACTGGAGAAGGAAATGGGAACCCTCTCCAGTATCAAAAGACTAAAAGCTATGATGCAAGTAAATGACCCCCTCAGATCAGAAGGTGCCTAATATGTTACCTGGGAAGAGCGGAGGGCAATTACAAGTAGCTCCAGAAAGAGCAAAGTGGTCCTAATAATAGCCTTTGATTCTTCCCCCAGATACTTCCTCAGACGCCTCTCAGAGGTCAGTTCGGAGGAGGAGGAACCAACCCCAGGCACCTCAGGAAGTGAGTAGGTCAATGGCTCCAAGCAGCTGGCTGAGTGATTTGGCTGAAACACAGCTGAAGCAGGACAGCCCTGAGGAAAGCACACAGCTGCAGCCAGTCAGTGATGAGGAAGAAGAACTGCCTTCTGCACCTGATCCAAGAACATGTAGGGCAGAGAAAAGGCAGGGACAGAGAAGGTCAGCCAGATTATTCGTGTTGAGAAAGCCTCGCCCTTCTTGATGGGCTGCACCAGAAGCTGGCTCTTTAGCACAGCAGACAGACAGAGGCGATGCTGGGAACAACTTGTTTGTAAGAAGAGGATTGGAGTAGAAGACCTCTGAGGTCCTGTCCCTTCCAACTCAGTTATTCTGTTCTGTTATTCTGTCAGTATAGAGGGACAGCTTCAGCAACGGAGGGTATGGAGGGCTGAATCACCCCTACCGACGAAGCCCAGCAAGGAACCCCTTTGCCCCAAAGAACTTTCCGTAATTGATGGCTTGTTGTTTTTGATTGTTTGTTGTTAGTTTTAATATTTGTTCATTTTTCAATTTGGTGTTTTTTTATGTTATCATTTTCTGTACTTTTTTGTTTACTGCTTAGAATTAAAACCAACAGTTAAATAAATAACGTTGTTCATTAACCACTATTATTCTCCCAGTTTTTTTCACTGCTGTATGGGATACAGTGAATTAGTAGTCAGTTACCATATTGATGGAAACCTGACACTTGTAGATGTTCCAAGCAGCTATATACAGGTGGTCATCAACTTACTACCACAATTGAGCGCCAAATTTATATTGCTACGTGAAACAATGTTAAGTGACCTTTGCCCCATTTTATGACCTTTCTTGCCACAGTTGTTAAGGAAATCAATGCAGTTCTTAAGTTAGTAACACGGTTGTTACAAGAATCTGGCTTTCCCATTGCTTTTGTTTGCCAGGAGGGCAAAAACTGATCACGTGACCTGGGACATTGCAACTGTCATAAAAATAAGTCAGTTGTCAAGTGTCTGAATATTGATCATGTGACCATGGAGATGCTGCAATGGTTAAGTGTGAAAAAAGGTCATAAGTCCCCTTTTTTCAGTGCTGTTGTAACATTGAACAGTCACTAAATGAACGGTTGTAACTCAAGGATCACCTGTACTTTCTGCAGCATCAACCAATGTATTGTCTAGTAAGAAGTAGAATTTTGTTCAGCAACTTCAGGAAGATCTGTCCTTGGAATATCATGATGGTAGGCACAGAAAGCACAGTAAATCTGCTATGCTGGCATAAACTTTGTATTCTTCCAGAAAAAGGAATTTTACAGAACAATATCTAGGTTACAGTGTCTAATAGCTATAATTTCATGGAAGTCATGCTAGGTTGTTGCTCCAATGCATGCACTAGCAAAATACTATATATGGCAACTCCAAATCTCTGCTAACAAATGCTCAGTCCTGCACATTGGCAATAAAAATAAGACATCAAATACAAGCTGGGTGGAAACAATCTAAAAGATGACCCACACTCTGTCAAGAACCTAGGAGTACTTATTTCAAAAGATCTAAGCCCCAGAGCTCACTGTAACAACATTGCTAAAAAGGCATTAAGAGTTGTCAACCTTATTTTACGAAGTTTTCTCTCTAGTAACTTTTAACTAGGGTATACAAAACTTTTGCCAGACCTATCCTTGAATACTGCTCACCTGCCTGGAACCCACACTGTATTTCGGACATTAATACATTAGAGAGGGTCCAGAGGTATTTTACAAGAAGAGTACTCAACTACTCTGCTCGCAATAAAATTCCTTATACCCCCAGGTTTGAAATTTTAGGCCTGGATAACCTTGAACTATTCCATCTACGTTCCGACCTAAGTTTAATACACAATATTATCTACCATAACGTCCTCTCTGTTAATGACTATTTTAACTTTAACCACAATAACACAAGGACTATCAATAGATACAAACTAAATGTAATTTGCTCTAATCTTGATTGCAGAAAATATGACTTCAGCAATAGGGTAGTAAATGTCTGGAACACTCTACCTGATCCTGTTGTTAGTTTCTCTAACCCCCATACCTTTTATCTTAAACTGTCTACCATGGACCGTTCATGTTTCTTAAGAGGTCCCTAAGGGGGTGTGCATAAGTGCACCAGCATGCCTACCGTCCCTCTCCTACTGTCCCCATTTATATGTACTCATTTTATGTGTTTATGGCTATGTTTTGCTTATTTACATCCGTTTATTTGTGCCATTTTTTCATGTGTCCATGTCTATACTGATACTTGTTGGCAAAATAAATAAATAAATAAATAAATAAATAAATAAAATAAGTAAGATACACAAATGGGACAGGTAAAATGGCAGGGAAAGTGTATTTCTTAATCTGGCATGAAGAATTTCCATGCACGGCGATTTCAATTAAAGTGTAAACAAAAATTCTACCTCATGTGAATGCAATGTTGCCACCTTGCTTTGATATTGTCCTCTCAGTAATAACCTTGTTAATGCTTACATTTTCAATTGAAAAAGAAGTGTTGATTCAAGTTCACTAAGAATTAAGACTATATTTTAGGACCACGAAAGACCATTCTTCTGCCTTATTCACAATTGTTTCTCAGAAACTCAGGAATGTATTTTGTTTTAGATTGGGTGTAGACTATGCACCGTCAAGCAGAATATTATTTTGTAAGGCTCTCTGGTACTTCAGAATTAAAACAATGATCCAAAAATGTCAAATACTGAACTCAGTACCCTCTGCATGTAAACCATTGGTGGGTTGCTCCTGGTTCTGTCTGGTTCTTTAGAACCGGTAAGTAAAAGTGGTGGGAGGCTCCACCCACCCGCCTGGACGTCATAATTGATTATCTGCGCATGCACAGAAACTTGTGTGTGCGCGGTCCCATTGCGAACTGGTAGTAAAGGTAAGTAGAACCCACCCGATGTAAACACGCTCTGCCATTTCTAAAACTGGTGTATTTGCCATTTGAATCCACGCCTTTCTCCAGTATCACCAGAGCAGATTACAATGCACTGACATATGCATTTATAGTGCACCATTCAAGTGGTGCAGAAAGCAGCCCAGATATGAACATGCAGTTTGAAATTTCATTTTGTGATTGAAATGATGTGTGTATATGTTCCTGTACATAATACTAACGTCTAAGAAATAATCGATGTAGACTGGACAGTGCTACAAGGAACAGGTGCATAGTGGCCTAAATAAATTCAGAAACAGATCTGAAACTGCTGCATTGATAGAATTAATTTGGAAAGCTTGGGGAAATCATTTTCTCCATATATGGGGGAATATCCAAGGGGAAATAAGTCATATGTTTTGTCTTATTTTAGTTCAGTTTTTGTTCCTGGATGGGGACATGAGTGGAAAGAAGGGCTACCCAAGTAGTCCTTGTTTATCAACTGGTTGCTTAGTGATCGTTTGAAGTGACAACAGAACTCTAAAAGGTATTTATAACTTGGATTCAAAGCCTTGATGTCTGTCCCCTTCCCCATCTGCACTCATGCAATTTTATTGTGGGCACTCAGCAACCAGTCCACATTCACAGCTCTTTGCAACATCCCATGATCACGTGACTACAATTTACAATGTTTTTTCTTGGTGTTCCACTTTCTGGCAAAAAAGTGCCCATTGTGAACAATGGCTTCCCTTAACGATTGCAGCTTTCCTTTAATCACCGCTTCAGAAACTGTTGTAAAAGTGGGTTGATCACATGATGACCCATTTAATGACCAGTAAGACTTAAGACCTTAATTCCAGGGTCACTTATGATTGTAAATCAAGGAGTACCTGTATAATTATTTGCTACATTATTGGCTTGGAAGAAAACAAAGGAAGCTCTGTGAAAGGAAGCCCTGCCAATAAAACCTGTGACATAACTGCTATAAGGTGCCAAATGCTATTATTCTTTTTTTTAAGATAGAAAAAATTATCAGTATTTTAATCTGTACATCTACGTCTACAAAAGTGCTTTTGCATAAGCTCTGTAATTCAACCACTCCAACCAACTTTCTCTGGAGAGATGAGTGCAGCTCCCAGATGATCTTTCAGCGATTGCAATCCGAACATTTAGAGAATTAATTTCATCTGCCACATGCAAACACACCTCAAGGAAGTTCCCCAGGAGACCCTGGAAGCCACCTTTGAGTTCTTTTCTCTCACACACACCTCGATGCATTCCCAGTGCATTTCAATATCCTTGTTTTGTTGTTTTTTAAAAGATAGAATAACATAGCTGGAAGGGATCTTGGAGGTCTTCTATCTAGTCCAACCCCCTACTCAAGCAGAAGACGCTGTACCATTTCATAGAAATGGCTGCCCAGTCTCTTCTTAAAAACCTCCAGTGATGGAGCACCCAAAACTTCTAAAGGCAAACTCTTCCACTGGTAAATAGTTCCAACTCTTAGGAAGTTTCTCCTTAGTTTTAGGTTGCTTCTCTCCTTGATTACTTTCCATCTATGGTTTCTGGTCTTGCCTTCTGGTGCTTTGGAAAACAGGTTGACTACCTCTTCTTTATGGCAGCCCCTCAAATATTGGAACATTGCTATCATGTCGCCCCAGTCCTTTTTTTTTCTTCATTATACTAGATACCTAATTCCTGCAACCGTTCTTCATTATGTTTTAGCCTGCAGCCCCCCAATCATCTTTGTTGTTCTTCTCTACTCTTTCCATAGACTTGACACCTTTTTTTAAAATAGTGGTGGCCAAAACTGGGTGCAATATTCCAGGTGTGGTTTTATTAAGCCCTTATAAAGTGGTACTAGCACTTCTTGTGGTCTTTATTCTATCCCTCCAGGAACACTTCTGTGGAAGTAGTAAGAGATGATGCTGTAGCACAGCTCATGCAGCTAGAAATTTAACTGCAGCAAGAAATTTAACTACGCGCTTATAAAATGCAGCGAAGCAGGAACCTCCTCTTCGTCCTCACTTACACATAATTCCCCACCCCACCCCATCCTTTCCTCTTTCCCTTTCTCTCAGCAAGCACTCTTAAGTAGAACCTGGGCTACACGCAGGGAAAGGACGCCCACATGGTAAGCGAGACCCGGGCAAGGCAGGGACAACCCCGGAGGTCGGTGAGGGGAAACAGCACTTCGCTTTCCAGAAAAAGAGAGGCGGGAAGCCACCCAGGCGACACTAAGCCATGCTAAAGGAGACAGGCAGGATGCGGAGGGCGCGCGTGGACAGAAAAAAGACACCCCCCACACCCCGCCAAGGCGCCGCACAGCCCGCCACGCCCCCTTCGCCTATAGGGCAACTAGTTCTGCTTGCAGGACCCAGGAGGTGGGAAGCAGCACGAGGGGGCTACCGCGCACGCTGAGTGTCCTCCGTCCTGCGCCTGCGCAAACCTGCTATCGCTCGCTGGCTTTCTCCCTTCGATTCCCACCTCCTCACACCATCATCAATCTCCTTTTCTGACCCGGCTATTTCTTCTGTTGAGCAAGTAGGAGACACCCCCAATCCCCACACACACACCCCATCCCGCTTCGTCCTCAGGACCTTGGTAAACCAGGAGTATCCGGGCTCTGAAAGAACGGATCCTCCGCCGAAACCCCAAAGTGCAGCCTCTCCCGTACATGCATCGCTACACACGGAGATCATGATCGTGCTTTGGATGGAGACGGCGTCTCTCGGCAGCCTCTTGAGTGGATATTGCTACTCCTAGCTTGGATAGCGGCGGTGCCGGAGAAAAGGAAAAGGAGAGCCGGAGAAGCGCCCGGAGGTGAGGCAAGGGACGGAGATCGGAGCCGCGGTGGGTTGACTCCGAAAGGTGGGGAGGGGGTTTGCGGTCTAGAGGCAGATCTCTGGGGCTGATCCCCTTGGCTGGGGTGGGGGTGAGGGTTAATCTCGGCGGAAAACTTTGCTTTCCTTCTCTGCTTTTTAGTTCGGGCAAGGAGCGATGAAGGGACACAAAGAGCCCTTGGTTAGGTCTGCGGGGAAATTGTGGGAATATTAAAAGAAGACGCAGGGTGAAGAAAGCGCAGCTTGCAATTGCATATTAGGGGGGTGTGGGGGTGTATGTATGTGTAAGAAGCCTCGGGACGCCTGGAAATATTAGCTACGCGTTGCCTGCCGTAGAGGATTTATCTGGATTCCACGAGGCATTTCAAAAAAAAAAAGTGTGCTAGTGTATGTGTGTGTGCGCGCGCGCGCAAAACAACACACAAGCAGAGCAGCCTGCGTTTTTCTTTGTACCAGAGGATCGTACAGCCCAGATACCTGATTGCTGCGTGGGTGACTTTATGGCTTTCGTTGAGCAGAGAATCGAGGGTGCCTATTCGGATGCTTTGAGTTGTGTATCCGTGTGTAGAAGATGCTTAGCACGTCTTTGTATGTAGTTGGATTTCCCCAACGTAATCGTACTAAGAAGAAAAATGCACCCGAAACTTGGATGCGAGAGAAGCAAGCAACATTAAAAAGCCTCTTAACTGATGGAAGGGTTTGGACCAGCGAGATCTACCTAAGTAAAGTTTTGCCGCGCATCTTGGTTTCTGGAGTTGGATTTGTGCGGAGCTGCCCTGCTGCTAAGCAAAGCTTGGCCTCTCTATTCTTCTATCTTAAGGGGTGTGTGTTGTTCTCTTTTTCAGTGGCATTTTGTGCATTCTGCTGAGAGGCTCCGAAGCAACTGCAACATAAGAGATTCTCTCCCCCCCCCCCCTATTTTTGTTACTGTTACTGAGAGCGTATGCACCAAGACAAATTCCTTGTGTGTCCAATCACACTTGGCCAATAAAGAATTCTATTCTATTCTATTCTATTGATCTGCCCCTGTTGAAAAGGCTCCACCTGTGCTACTGGCAGATGAAAAGTGATTTATGTGTGCACAGGCCAGGAAAAAAAAACCCTTGTGATTTATTGTTGCTATTTGGATGCAGCTAAATGCATGTTTCAGGAAGGCAAGACAATGTTGGTGACATTAATGGATATTGAAAATGAGTTAATTGCAAACATGTGGGATGTTTTGAGCTGACTAAAAGTACTTAGTGTGTACAAGCCAAGGAAGGCAGTCTAGTGTCCTCCATTTTGGACTGCAACAACTACCCGAATCTCTCTCATTGTTATACTCTTGGTGAATGGAGTTTTGGGGAGTTCCAGTCCAAAAGTACCAAGTTGCCTATATCTAATATAGGGGATTATATATGGTGGCTTTATAAATTTTAGAGGCTGTTTCCTGCTGACTTTTCCCATTTGCAATGCATGCCAATGGAATGCTGTGTTGCTAAGTATTTCCTCTCTACTGTTCTTGTGGAGAAGAATGTGCTTCAAAAAGTGAGCTGTTTGTCAAAGCATCAAACCATCATTCCTGTAATGAAAAATGTCACAGACGAACAAGCCTGGAAGTTGTTCCTGTTGACCTAGAGATGTAGATTAATGAGAGGTGATTGTGGTTGATGCCTCAGAATGGAAGAAAGGACTCTGTTACTCCGGTAGTTCTTGATATTTATTGAGGCTCAATTTGGTAACTAAACCTTCAAATTAAATCCTAGCAAAGATTTTGTACAACATGATTCCTGTCTGATTGCCACTTCCTCACTAAGGGATGAAGCAAGCCTGTTTTCTCTTTATACATCCATTTTTGCCACTGAAAAAAACTACACAAAAGCCAGTTCTGGCTCTTTCATGAGTTAGTATTTGGATTCATATTTCTCATCAAGCTATATGTGATTTCATTTTATTTAGCTTATCATTTTGGTGAACCCACACATTATAGCTTAGCTGGAAGCCAAGCTATTATGATTTGTTCAAGAACCATAGTTAACATCCTAGTCCAGCTCTACGTGTGAATGCAGTACTTGTGTTTGGTACAAGAGTTTGCAAATAATTATGTCCCCATTTCTTATAGAATAATTTGCTAAAGTGATAAATGTTAGTAACTTAAGAAAATAATATATGGATGAATATTCAAACTTCAGCAATAAACTTAAAATAAATACTTCTGGCATGGCAAACATTAACATGAATTAGTAAAAATTAATAAAGAATAGATAATATTGTTATTATTTGCAAAATTATCTTTTGTTTAGATAAATAGACATTGGGAAGAACAAATGATGAAACACAAATATTTCTGAAATAGCAAGACTTAGTAGGTACTACAAACACCTAAAAGAACAATTGGGTTTTTAAAAAATGTATTCATATAAACAAATATAAAATTCTTTGATTTTGGCAAATTTGTAGTAGGAATTCACTAGTTTGGGATATGCTGGTGTGACTTAAATATATATTACATTTAATATATATCTTAGAGGAGGGTCCCTCAATTCCCGGTCTGTGGACCAGCAACGGGCTATGCCCCATCTATAAGATGCAAGCAGCATGTGAAACCACGCCCCATCTGGTCTAAGGAAAAACCTGTCTCCACAGAACTGGTCTCTAATGCCCAAAAGGTTAGGGGCCACTGGCTTACCAATTACATATTGCAATTCTCCCCCTGATTGGAGATCTAAAGTATTTAGAGACTAAAATTTCCAAAATTCTTGGCCCAGTGGAAAGTACCAAGTTGAGGAAGTTTGACAACATTGCATTAAGCCTTGTTGATTGTTGAGTAAGTCACAGCGGGTCCCCATATAATGTGCAATATGAAATTTGCACAGCAGATTAAGCTAGTCTAAACAAAACACATTATGGGTGAATATATTGTGTTGTAAATTATGGCTACCAAATCTGGAGTGCAACATGTTGGATGACTACTGGATAACAATAAAGAGGTACAAAAAACTCTGTTTGGTGCCTTCTAGTGGTCTACTCAGATTTTACAGTCCAGATCAGATGCCTCTAATATAAAATAATTGAATGAAATAAAATCTCTGTCCAGATAATCAGTGTAATCTATTTACTGGCAGCAAACATACTCTTGAGGCAGTAAAGGGGGGGGGGGGGAATGCTTGTATGTGTGTGTCTTTACTTTCAGCCAAAAAAAGTAGCTAATGAAAAAGTAGGACAGTCAGTGAGGTCTGCTTCAAAGAATAAAAGATGGTACCAAAAACTCTAGAGAAATTCTTCAGCTACAGGGTAAGAAATAACTTGACAGAACAGTACCTCCTTCATGACTACACGAATGTTATAAATGAAACAAACTAAATGTTAAAAAGTTATATTGATGTAGTTACTTATCAAGCACATCTAAATTATATTAAAGTAACCAAAATATCTTTACAATCCCCAAGGCATGTCACAACTTTTGAGCACCCCTGATCTTTGGAAATTGGAGGTTGAAAAATTACATCAATATTACAGTATGCTTTCCCACCAGAATCCCTTCTCTTTTCCCTTCCCTCTCTCTTCTTCCTCTTTCTATCTTTTGTTTTGAACCCATCACTATTATGGCTAGCTTTCTCCCTCATAGTACTGGTTTCATTTCAAAAGGTTGCTTTTTTTTCCTTTTCTATATTTTAAAACAATCCATTTTTATGATGTGTTGTATGGTTTTAAATCATGAGTTGACCCCGGTGGAGGAGCAGCACAAGAAATGTAGGAAATCAATTTCTAGATAAGGTAAGTATCATCTAAATCCCAGGACAGAACAAAGCAATCTGATTGAAAAATCCTTCTTCTGGGTCTGCCTTAGAAATTTCCTGTTTTCCTTAACCCAATAGATATGGAGATTACATAGCCTTGGAAAGAAACAAACAAGATGCTAAATTAGCATGAGCAAAAAAAATGGCTATCTACTAGGCAAGAAATTACACATCTTAGTTTTTTCAATAAAGCACTCCCTGAATCACATACCGATAAGAACTGCTTCTGAAGATTATGTGTGTGATGGGCAATGTGTGTGAGAAATGCAGCTGCCTTGTGAATCATGTCAGTAGCAGAAATTGTTTTCTTTTAGAGATGCCAGGTTTCACAAATTATGTTTTGATTGAGCATGGCTCATTAATGAATTTGTCAGATTAAGGCTGTTCATAGGTAGGAGCATTGTATGTATAAACCAGCTCCCACATGTTGTAAAACATCCCACAATAGAGCAATATGCATATCGTTACAACATTCCCAGCTGCAAGCTACTTTGAACTGGAAAAAAATTAGGATCTATCCTTACTGTTATTCAAAGCAGTGGTTACTACGGGTAGTCATTGTTAGCCAAGGAAATCCCAGTAGAATTTTTGTGTCTGTTATTGATAGTTTCTTCATTGAGCAGTTTCAACCCTTATATCAACAACAAATTTAGGTGGTGAATTATGACAGCCACATAGCTTATTTTATTAGGAAATGGGGTGGGGTGTTCTGATACAAGTCATGACTGCCTGGCAAACTCTCAACATTCTGTTGGTAATATTTGTTTAGGCTCCTCTTAAACTCAGTTTTGGGAGATACAGCTGTTTTGCATGTATTAATTTGTGTTATTCTAAATATTTTATAGTTATCTGAAGCTTCTTGATATAGCCTAAGCATGCTTGCTTGCTTGCTTGCTTGCTTGCTTGCTTGCTTGCTTGCTTGCTTGCTTCTAAAATATTTCCTGCCTTTTGGAAAACAATGTTGATTTTGAAAGATTGGAGTCATGGCAATGGATTTAGCTGGAGGAAAATAAACATACACTAAGCATTGCACCTAGCAGGGTAACCTCTGTGTTGTGGGAGATTGGTAACAGCACTTCATGCATTCATCCTGCACAAATCTCTAGCAAATGTCAGGCTTGTTATGATTGCAAACATAGGCTTGAAAATGTGTGGGCAGTGTCTAGTAAAAGCTTTTAAAGCCATGCAGTGTCTCCTGACAATCTTCTGCGACCAAAAGTTGAATCTGAGTTGTCAAAAGGATCCCTGCTTAAAGAATGAGCAGATCAGTTGCTTTTTCTAGCCCAAAAACTCTGGAGGAGGTTTGACAAAATTCCTGGCCAGAACAGTTGATTTTTTTAAACTTCTCAACTTCAAGCAGTTGCAGAAAGCTTGACTCTTTATGAAGTTGGACATAGTTGGGCTTGTAATTTGATTTACATGAAAGAGAATATCTACAGGCACCTCAAGTCTTGTTGAAACTGTTTCAACTTCTCCCCGCAGGACGTTATTATAGGGCATTGTATGCCAAAACTACTAGACACAAAGATAGTTCCCCCCCCATGCCATCACTCTGCTAAATACCTAACTCCCTTAGCACGCCTAAAGATAATTACCCATGTAATAGGCTGTATTGCTCTTATTCTTGCCATCTTCTCATCCTTCTCACCTCTCATCTTTCCTTCTACCTTCTCAAATTGGTATATTATGATTTATCAATTGTTGTTTGTATCTCATGATTTATGATTGTACCTTATGATTTATGAATTACTACTTTGTTGTTTGTATGTACACTGAAAGCTTATGCACCGGAGACAAATTTCTTGTGTATCCAATCATACTTGGCCAATAAAGAATTCTATTCTATAATTTTTATCTCTGGTCCATCCAGGATCAAATATTCTGTCAACTCTAAGTTTTTAGAATCCATGGCCCTTTTAGCCTTCTCAAACAAGCCTATAACTTTCAAATCAAACGTCTCTTTCAAATCCATCACAGCTATAAATTAGATTCCAATCTGTCCTATTGTAAATCTGGCTTAGCTGCTGTTACTTGTATCTGAACATCTTCTTTGGGTTGATTTAAAACCATTGTTATTTTATCAAACTTCTTATTTAAATTTTCAATTTGAATTTGTAAGTTGAAAATCATTTTTTTCCAAAGTCTTCTGAATGTATGGCACATTTTTATGCAAAGCCCAATCTCAGCTGTTGAATGTGGAATTCCAACTATCATCTGCCCATCAGCCAAAGTTAGATAGATAAATTGAGAAAATAAGTGACACATTAGAACAATACCTTCATTACTCTATTAATCATCAGCATGATGACTTACACATTTACTCACAGTGGCATTCACTTATAATATCCCAGTTCACAAATGCACTCATTAATCACAAATTTATGCCATGTCCTTGCTTTTTGCTAGATAGCTCCTGGTCTTTGTCTTACCCGGTGGCTTTGGCTGAGGTCCTGACCTCAGTGGTGCAGTTGTCAGGGAGTTCCCCAATTTATAGTTCTGGGAACTGCAATCTGCCTTCCCAGGGCCCAGAGGCAGAGATGACCTAAGAATTCAAGGCCACCATGACAGTCATGAAACTGGTGCACCTTATAGACAACCCAACTCACAAAGGGATCACTGTTCTGAGATCTTTGTCTCAGGACAGTGGCAAGGTGATCTGAGATTAGGGGACATTAACACTAGTCCCTTGGCATGGACACATGGACAGATCAGTTGGTCATGGAATTATCTAGCCGCCTCCCACTGCAGGGAGGATGGGCCTATTTGATCAGTCCGTTCCATGATTGATGGACCCAATAGGATTTCGGAAGAAGCTTGGGGTTATTCCTGAGGTTCTCCTGAATTTGCTGAGGTCTTAGTTGCAGCCTGGAATGAGTATGTAACAAGGGCCTTGAATCTTGAGTGATGCTGGAGAAATATAAAGGCTGAAGCTGACCAAACATTGGCATTAACCTTTATTAGAACTTGTGGCAGTAAGAGCAGCGAAGCTTGCTTACTTCTCTGCTTTTATTGTATGTGCTACAGGGCTTAACTCTCTCCCCTCCTATTTAATATAGGAAGTCCTTGACTTGCAACAGTTCACTTTGTGACCGTTCAAAGTTACAATGTCACTGAAAAAAGTTACTGTCTCATATTTATGATGGTTGCAGTGTCCTGGGGTCACGTGATCCCCTTTTGCAACCTTCTGACAAGCAAAGTCAACCTTAACAACCACGTTACTAATTTAACTACTGCAGTGATTCACTTAACAACTGTGTCAAGAAAGGTTGTAAAATGGGGCAAAACTCACTTAACAAATGTCTCATTTAGCAACTTAAATTTTGGGCTCAATATGGTTGAAAATTGAGGACTATCATTATTTTTGATCTCTCTGTGGTCAGGAGAGTGGACATCTCTGACTAAACAGGGATAACAATCGCCCATACTGCTCTGATACACAATTTGGCAATCCCCTTGGATTTATGGCTCCTGCTGGAAGAACAGGTGGCAGCCATGGCAGGAGAGTCTTTGTACTAATCTCTCTTGTGTGCCAGTTGCTGTACCAAGAGGACTTACTCATAATTTACACACGCCTTGATCATTCCCTGTTTGGATTACTGCAATGCACTTTATATGCATTGTAAAGTGAAGACTATTTGAAATCTGCAACTGGTCCAGAATGTAGCAACCTGACAGCCCAAGACAATTGTTCCTATTTGGAAGCTCTTCCCGTTCAATATCACATGTTTGGTTTTCTGTCCCTCTTTTTTGCTGTGCAGTAATACGCTTTACTGTATAAGTCTACAGTTGGAGAACTTGTAAGAGCAAAAAGCACCTCTGTTCAGTTAATTAAAACAACTGGTTTCTGCCCTTTGAAACATCTTGCCTCCCCCTGAGGTAAGATTGGCTTCTATCCTTCTGACCTTCTTCAGGAGCCCAAAGACCTGCCTCTGCCAGATGGCTTCGGGCGCAAACTGGGGGGAGCAACACACTGGAGGTGGTTGATGAATAAAGAGGCAATCCCACCTCCCCACCCCCATGCATTCTGTTCCCTCTCTCCCCATCTTTTAAGTATAATTTTATCTTGATTGGGAGTTTCATTTTTATTGTTTTAGATATATTTATTAGGATTTTAATCCTGTAAGTTGCCCAGAATTGTTTCATGTGAGATGGGTGGCAAATAAATTTAATAAACAAGCAAGCAAACAAATAAATAAATGATATTTTTCAAGTCTGTTTGAGAAGCTGTTCCGTTCTGTCCCTGGTTGCAGAGCCTGGGAAAAGGCATGGCTGCTTTAATGAACACCCTGAAAGTTTTCAGAATTGGAACAGCTCATTGGGTGTAGGAGAATGTAGGACATTTTGCATACCTAAGCAAACTCGCTCTTCATGCCCACCTGTCCTCCTGAAAACATTGTTCCTTTTCATCTTATTATCTTGACAACATGCTTAATTATAGGCAATCCTTAGTTAACAACTGCCTTGTTCAGCAAA
The DNA here is from genome assembly GCA_012654045.1 of Ptyas mucosa. Lineage (NCBI taxonomy): Eukaryota > Metazoa > Chordata > Lepidosauria > Squamata > Colubridae > Ptyas > Ptyas mucosa. The sequence continues at coordinate 3,846,232 of WNWU01000034.1, read as the reverse complement.
CCATTCGAAGTTACAACAGTGCTGAAAAAAATAGCTTGATAACTAATCCTTGCACTTATGATGGTCAAAGCATCTCAGGGTCACATGATCAAAATTTGTATGATTGGCAGCTGGCAGGTGTTTATGACCATCACTGTGTCCCACAGTCACATAATTGCCATTTGCATGCTTCACAACCAGCTTCCAATCGGCAGAGTCAATGGTGAAACTGGCAGTAAAATCACAAGTCGTAGTGACATGTCACACTTAACAACTGCAGCTGAATTGACATAAGTCCATTGCAATCACACGATACTTTGCTCAATGACCACATTGCTTAGTGACAGAGTTACTGCTCTCAACTGTGGTCATTAAGTAAGGATACCTGCATTTCATTCTGAAAAACTACGTGGATCAATTTAATATGCTGTCAATATGTACGTTTTCCTTTTTCCAATCTCTCCTGGTCAGGGGAGGGGAAGTACCTCTTATCCTAAATTCTTTTTAGCGTGCAAAAGTATTTCCATAATTATAAGGCTGGAGGAGCAAGGCAAAGATTATAGGCAAAGCTTGGAAAAATACAGTTGGGGAGGGAATTTCTTCTTTACTAGCGGTAAATGGAGCACTCATTAACTCAGGTTGTTTTATATGATGGGAATTCTTTTTTTTCTGCCTGATAAACTGCACCTATCTTTTTATTGCTAGGTTGTGTCACATTGTTATCTTGGTGGATCTGCTATCATAGATAATTTCCTTTTATCATGTCAGCTTGCCACCAAATGAAAGCAGGCAGGCTGTGATGTGATAAGGGAGAGCAATCTATGATAATGTATCTAGGATAATAGTCTTACAAAATGAAACAATCTGTTGATAGTTGTTGTGAAAGTAAAATTATCACCTACATTGGCCTGAAATAGACACACATGTGGTAACATTGAAACACGGTTTAAATAGTAGCAGCCTTTGCTTTTTTAGCCTTTTAAAAGCAGATTGGAGTGAGAATGGAGGATGCATGCTGAATACTGAAAATGCAATGCTAAACATTTAGCATATAGGTAGTTTTGATCACATGACCATGGGGATGCTGCAACAGTCGTAAGTATGAACAATGGCTGTAAGTCACTTTTTTCAGTGCTGTTGTAACTTTGAATGAACTGTTGTAAGTCGAGGACTACCTGTACAGGCGAGAATTAGATGTTTGGTGACTCAACTTTAATAGAAATTTAAAGAATGCACATAAGAGAATAAACAGGATAGAATATGAAGTGGGACCCTAAATTTATGGGGTCTACTAGAGGAGGAAATGATGCTTTATGTGTCTCTCAGGCTCTTGTAGTGATGATCTAACTTAATTAGGCCACTTCAGGTGTGGAAATCTTTGGACCTTCAGGGGTTGCTACTGGATGTGCCCAGTAGGGCAAATGAAGAATCATGATGACACAATTGGCATAAACGCATCATTTGTTGAATGATGTCATGACATGTCCTGTAATTTTGACATTATCGTGGCTTGTTACATATACTGTTTTTAAACTCTCATTATCTCAGCCATGTTTGCTGGGCTGATGGAAGCTACTAGTTCAGAATTTGGAGGATAGGGTCACAGGTTCTATAACCCAATAGTGCTCATTTCTTTTACTTAGAGGGTTTGCATGCAAAGTATGTATTGGAATTTTTACTGAGCTGTGGTGGTGCAGTAGTTAGAATGCAATATTGCAGGCTAATTCTGCCCACTGCCAGCAGTTCAATCCTTCCAAAGGTTGACTCAGCCTTCCATCCTTCCAAAGTCAGCAAAATGAGGACCCAAATTACCAGTAAATGCTAAATATTTCAAGACCCAGGTAAAAACATATGCCTGAAGTACACTATAAATTATAATAAATAGCAGGATCCCCTAAACTCTAAAGCTAACTTTAAAAAATGTGGGGAGGGACAGGGAGATATTTGTTTCAGCACAGCAGCATAGCAGCCATTTGGCATATTGAAGAGATGCCATTTGCCACCTGTCCTGCCATATTCTGAATCATCTACAATTTCTACTACATCTTGAAGGGCAACTCCATATAGAACGCATGGCTATAATCCAGATTTGAAGGATTTATATCAGCATTTATATCACCTAAACTCAGACTCATTGCTTCGGATAGCAATGTTATATAGTTGCTCAATATCATATTGAATCCAGGTAGACCTTCAGACTGAAAACTGGTTCCTTAAGTAGAGAGCACTCTCCATTCAGTTCTTTAAGGAGTGCATTGACCTTCAACAATCCAGCCCCTGGAATCAGCCACAATTCCATACAAATTCAGTTTTTGCTTTCTTTCCAAGGTTAGTCTTCTATCATCTGGGTCACACAAATGACTTTCTAAACCTCCAGAATTATGTTCATTCAAAAGCAAACTTGCGTTCTCCTCTTATATAGAGAGCTATTTATGCCAGCTTTCTCTAGTTAGGTACCCTCTAAATATATTAGTTTAACTTCCCAAATCCATCTGGAAATGGATGGCTATCAATACATCTAGAAAACATCATATTGAGGATGACTAAGTTCTGTTTTTCTTTAATAGGCAGCAATGAAACAGTCCTTTTGTAGGCAGGAAAAAAGTTCTCTATAGAAGAATCCCTGAATGTCAGTTTCAATTTTGGATGGCAAATTGCCAGTCATAGAATAACAAAAGCTATTGTATAGGCTATCTACAGTATCCTTTATGTAAGAACATCAGAGAAAGAAAATTAACATGATCCTATAAAAAAATATATCTTAATTGCTCTGTTTGTATGATATTCTTATTTGCAGAATGTTCAATGAACATGAAGTTGGATCGAGGGGCCCAAACAATTTGACCTTAAGGAGATTACTTTTAATATTAAAAAGCCCCAGATTTTCTTGGCACTCATGTAACTCCCCCTAGTCAGCTATTGTCATCTGAATGGCAGACCAGAGGAAAGAGCCAGCTTTTCTGTTTTCTATGATAGAAATAAAAGTCCTAGATAGACTTTCAAAAAACAAATTTCTCTAGGCATTTCCTTTCTGTGACTATTCCAGTTTGGTATCCTCATTCCTCATAGCTACACAAGAAAGTTGAAAAAAAGGCAGAAATGGGGTGGGTAAACCTTGTGAACCTGTCAATGATGGTGCTGACCTTGATCACTGTTGATTTTTTTAAAAAATGTTCCAGTCGAAAAAAAAAATAGAAAGCTGGGAAAGAGGCGAAAATCTCTCTGGCTATTCTGCACCAGCTGGGAAGAAAAAGAAAGAAAATGGCAGACGGGTGACAGATGAAGTCATCCCAGCTCTTCTGTTGCTGGTGCATGCAGGTCATTTAATTAGTAGGTGGAATGAATGCAAACTTGATTAATATGTGGATGAAAGATGTTATTTCCCAATGTCAAGAGGGGAATCTTTTTTTAAAAAAAATTATAAGATGTATTTTGAGCATTTTTAAATAACTGTGGGCCTAATTTTGTTTCATTGCTTTTCCAGCTGAGGACAAAAGTCAACATATTGCTTGTGAAAACAAGGGTCACACCATCGAATTACTTGCTGAATGATCATCATAAGATGAAAACATCAGAAATATAACCAGAATTCCAATCATGTTTCCAAAAGCAACATATGGGAAGGAATGGCAGGAGCTATTCCTAGGAGTGGGAGGGAGAGGAGGATGCCTATGAATCCCTTAGTCAGAGTTTCCAATCAGTGTCACCTAGGCTGAATATATAGAATAACATGTAAGTATATAGATATAGGAAAAGTTATTTTTATTAAATATCCAATCTTCATCAAGGCAATAGAAGACAGAAATTCTATACATCCAATAAATCAAGCTGCATCAATAAAAATGTATTTCACACATAAGCTTTCAAAAGGATGGAATGTAAATAATGGCAATAGCACTTAGACTTATATACTGCTTCATATTCCTTTAAAGATCTGTCTAAGAGGTTTACAGAGTCTGTATACTGTATGTGTGAATACAGGTAGTTGACTTACAACAGTTCACTTAGTGACTGTTATGGCACTGAAAAAAGTGACATGAATATTTTTCACACTTATGACAGTTGCAGCATCCCCATGGTCATGTGATTTACATTTGGCTGCTTGACAACTGGTTCATATTTATGGCGATTATAGAGTCTCAAGGTCATGTGATAACCTTTTGTGACCTGACAAACAAAGTCAATAGGAAAGCTAGATTCACTTAACAACAGTGTTACTAATTTAACAATAAAAGTTATTCACTTAACAAATGTGATAAGAAAAGCTGTAAAATGGAACAAAACTCACTTAACCACTGTCTTACTTAGTAACATAAATTTTGGGATCAATTATGGTCATAAGTTGAGGACTACCTGTACTCTTTCGTTTATTTGCATTGTTAATATTTGTTTACTGTTTGGCTATTTAAACAAATTATATTGTATGGAATATTATAATTACTGGGACTACCTGCTTTGTATTGCACTTTGATAAATAATAAATGTTCATAGATTGGATCTATGGACATCTAATTCACATCATCAGAATTTCTGAAACTTACGATTGCTACATCTGCATGCACGAAATCTGGGAATGCTACCATAACTTGTTTATGTGATATTTATATTACAATGTTTTCCCAAAAATAAGACCCTGTCTTATATTTTTTTGAACCCTGAAATAAGCGCTTGGCTTATTTTTGGGGAGGTCTTTTTATTTGGGGGCATGAAGCAAGATGAGGCTCCTCTTGCCATCTTACCAGATTTCTAGCTCTGTCTCCCTAACCCTAAGCAGAGGAAATAGTGGGGACTGGCTGCACATGCATTTAAATATTTTCGGAGAGTGTTTATCTTTTGGGGGGCTTATTTTAGTTAATGCGCTCAAAAGTCTGATTGGGCTTATTATCAGGGGATGTCTTATTTTCAGGATATATGTATATTAGTAGCAACTAATAGTAAGACAAGGCAATGAAGAATAATGCGATAATGCTAGCAAAATTATACTGGACATTTTGGAAAGGAAAATGTAAAGAGATATATAGAGGCATCAAAGTATCGATGTAAACATCAATGTTCTGAAGGAATCTTTTCTTTTAGTCATGACCATGCAAGGGCCTTAGACCATGCATTTTGTTTCTGAATTCTAAATAGCTGCTTCCTATATGTTTTTTCATAGCCAGTGTAACAATGAAAAGACAATAGCTTGCATGCGCTTGATATCTCTGCCTTCATAACGAATGGCTCGCTCGTGGTGCCTCTTGTCAACAATAACAATGAGGCTTGCAAACATGATTCCTCTAGGGAAAAAAACTATTCCGATTCACGTGATTGTCTTAAGCAGGCCTATGACTGTTCACAAATGCACACCATATATTTATGCTGCCTTCTGGGCTTCTCCCCAGAGAGAAAAGGTAATTTTGTTTGCTCCAGTGGTGCTTCTGGTGAGAGCTGGCACATTTATATTGGAAAGTCTGATGTGTGCTACCTTATTAAAATTTTTTTATTTGGCCTCTGCAGCTGAGATCTAGCACGTTATGCTAAAAGCAGCATGTAGTAAAAGTCTGAAGCAATAATTACTTTGGAAAGAGAGTAACACATAGACCGTTGGAGATTTAATCAGTTCCCTTGTAAGCACAATGCTCCATCATTATTCTTACCATCAAACTAATAGATGAAAGTGATACAGTAGTAATCAATTTAAAGAATTCTGCCCTGAGGTGAAAATTAATGCAAAATGCTGTTTTCCATGCTGTTTTTAAAACATATTTCTTGAAACTATCCATTTAAACAAGACCATTCCTTCCAGAAGGTTGATTGAAATATCGATGAGGGGAAAGGAGACTTTGTTTTAAATTGCCCCTCCTCGCTCCTCTGTAATCTTGCTAAAATCCAGCCAATAAAAAATCTCATTTAGAAGTGAGGATGACTAAAGGCCAGTGAACAAGATTAGGGAGTAGAAAGGACAATACAGGATCAATAACACACAAAAATTTATCAGCTGTTTAAAAATGGACAGTATATAGATTTGAGGTTCCTAAAAGTGTGCCTCGTGGTGCTACAAAAGCATGGAGTGTCGAAATTTTAAATTCAAATCTGATTCCTTAAGTAACAGAACTGTTAGGCATTTCTTTTGATTTAGAGGTGCTATGAAAAAAATTACTACGGCATTAAGAACAGCATTGAACTGAGAAAGTTTGTGATCCTCCAGCATAGGTCTTTGTCAGGGAATTGCGCAGCCAGTGTCTAAATGGAGTCAGAGACAAACCAGTTTTATATAAATATATATTTTATATACTAAATGTATAAATATATTTACAGTGAATAAAATAGGCAAAGAGGAGCATCCTCAGATGAATTAACACAGCAGGAACATCATGAGGTAAATTACAGAGAGCACACATAGCACACAGAGGGAAAAAAACCAGTAAACAAGGAAACGCCCCCTTTACACTCACAGCAACCAATCACAGGTTAGATTCCCTCATGCACTGGCCAATTGAATGAGGCAATCTAACCTCTTCAACCAATTAGCTCTTAACTGTACTCATTGTCCAACTGTCACTGCTCCAGCAGTTAAATTTTAAATATCTTAACGATCTTTTCCATGAATTTGAAAATAATATAATTAGGCAGGTAGCACTGTTAACATCCCCCCTCTTTTTTCCTCCCTTGCTGCAATTGGTGGTCAAATGAATACTGCAGAATTAGAAAGCACTACAATAATTTTGTCTGATGAGAAGTGAAAGCCATAATGAGAGCCAAATTAAGAGCCACAGAGGATGGACTTTAAAATACAAGAAAACCCATGTTAATTAGCCAGGGCAACAATATTACAAAAACCATGTGTCAAGTATTACGAAGTCCATCCTCTGTGGCTCTCAGAAGTATCCAAGCAGATTAGTTAAATTGTATGTACTTGGCTTTTTGTTTGATCAGCATCCACGTATTGGTAGTACAGTTCCCTCTAATACAAAGCAGTTGCTAATGGCAGTTAACTGAGGCGGAATTCTGAGAGTTGAAGTCCACAAGCATTAAAATTGCCAAATTTGGAGACTCCTGGTTTAAAGTTTGGATTGGTATTGGGCGATTTAAGCTGAAATTCCATCTTCAGCAATGGGAGGTTACTGAGTGACTTTGGGCTGGTCATTCTCAGCCTAACCCATCTCGCAAGATAGGTGCTGTGAGGGAAAAATAAGAAGATATATGCTTGAACTCCTGAAAGAAAAGCCATATATAAATATAACCAACCAGCCAATAAATATAAGCTCGTGCTTATACTCCTTCCCCCAAATCTGTGTCCCGCAACCAAACAATTGAAGCCCATTTCCAGAGGGAAACTGGACAGTGTTCTTCATTTAAATAGTAGATATGGGGAATTTAGGAGATCAGGGTCAGTCATGTCACAAGCTCATCTCTGTGGATCTCAAATGTCAGCAATTGCTTCCTAAGGCCATGCCCTCATCCAGCCATGCCCTGTTTGAAATCCCTGGAGAGCAAAGGTATCAGTAGGGAGGAACAGGAAAGTCAACATGGCAGCTGGAGCTGTGCAAATGAAACCCTGCAAAGAAAAGGTGGGGCTTCAATCAGGCGGTTGTGGTACCATCTTGACTTTTTGACCCTGTTCCTCCTGCAGAGCTGCTGCTGGATTTCCTGGCCAACAGCACAGTGTGTGTTTCCCAGTGAAGGCTGTCAACTTGACAGACTCTCCTCCAGAGAATGCATCTTCTGTGTCTATGCACATACTGCATGGCTCTTGTCGGACAGATAAATAAAAACAGAGGAGAGCAAAGTGCCAAGATGTATGTCAGTCTGACCTTTTAGATTTCACTGCATCTTTGGTCATCTATGCTTGTAAAATATGTACAGATGAAGAAATCTTAGATAAATCGTGACTGTTTTTTTTTTTTACTTCCCTCCTTTCATACTCTCTCAAGCATGTGAGGCTTCTGTGCCAGCCAGTGTTTATCAGAATGGGAGCTGGCATCGTTTGTATTATACTAAGTGATGAAGTAGCTCATTACAGCTAGCTGGCAACCATATGGCATGACCAAGCTGCTTCTTTAAGGATCAGTGACCAGCTTTTGTTTCAGTTAAAGAATCCATAAAACTACAGTCTACAGAACGGTCTACTTCCTTGGCAAATACAGTACATTCCAAATCTTACTAAATATCTATTCTACAACATAATATTACATGCAGTGAAACCTCATTTTAAAGGAATTAATTTGCAGAAGGGGGTGTCCTTTATTCATAAATGTCCATTCAACACAAAAACAGCTCCTTGTGCCCATTTACATCATTTTGTGTATATCATTGACGTCATTATGCAGTGTAAATTACATTTTCCACATCATTAGTGTGGTAACATAAATTGCTGCAAACTTACATAATCTACATCATTTGCATAAACAGTGTAAATGCAAATAATGGAAATGTCATTAGTTGCATAATGACAGTTATGCAAGTTACATGCATTGCATGCAAAGTCCATTTTTAAAAGATCCTCTAAATGAGTATTTTCACTGTATTTGGTTAGCATCTCATCATATGCAAATTGGTTAGATCAAGTACTTACTACTAGATTTATTTATTTATTATACCGCCTTTATTACTTTATAAATAACTCAGCAGTGAATATATCTCTTCCTATTTTTACCATAACCCTGTGAGGTTGGTTTGGCTGAGAGAGTGTGACTGGCCCCAAATCACTCAGCTGGTTTTCTTGTCTAAGGGAGGCCTAAAATCATCCTGCTGTTTATGCCCGCACCTTAAAACTACACCATACTGGTTCAAGTATAAAAGCAAAAACTACAGAATTTTTCAGTCAGATTCTCTGTGAGAAAAATGCTGTAACATTTTATATATGTTGAAAGCAAAGTCATTGAAAAGGATTGAGCTTGCACAGAATTATAGTTAGGTGTCAGGGGGGAAAGGCTGATAAATGTTAGAGATTAGAAGGCAAAGGATTTGGCAGACTAGAATCCTAAACTGAAATGCTGCATGAGGTAACATTTTATTACAGTCTCCATTTATAACTTTCCTATTAACAATTTTTGATGTTCTCTGTGGATAAATAGAGGACATAAATATCCTTTGTTGAATCATATTATGATTCTTCCTCATGACCCAACAATCTGTGCTTTCTTAGCTTTCTCAAGTGAAAAAACAGTGCCATAAGAAACCCAAACTTAATTATTTAATTTTAATTTTTTTATTTATTAAATTTATATGCCACCCATCTAGCCATCAAGAGCAACTTCATATTAACTATGAAGTTATTCAGAACTCACTGTTTTTTCTTACCTTGCATATTCTGGAATATATTTTGTATACTGTTTTACTATTGCCTGCAAGGTTTCAAACATAAGAGTATCTTTGCAATCCAAGGGCTAGAAATGGGGGGGGGGGGTGTTTCCTAAATAAAACATCATAGGATTCATGGGATTTTGACCTGAGTATAGTTTCACATACAATAAAAAGTGGCCTATTATTTATTTATTTATTTATTGGTTCGATTTATATGCCGCCCTTCTCCAGAGACTCAGGGCGGCTTACAATGCGTTAAGCAATAGCCTTCATACTTTTGTATATACCTGCTTAGTAGGGCTTTCGCCCCCCCCCCAAAGCGGTGTTGTTTTTTATACAAAGTCAGCTTATTGCCCCCACAATCTGGGTCCTCATTTTACCTACCTCGGAAGGATGGAAGGCTGAATCAACCTTGTATATTCCTATGTATATTCTATAGGCCTATATATATATTCATATATATATATATATATATATATGCGCCTATGTATATTCCTAGGCTTCAGTGAACAGATATCTCCTAATATCTGCAAGCTGTTAGAGCCATCTCTTGTTTATGATGCTACAGTATGCCAAAATTTAAATTTTAGAAGTTGTAACAAATGTATGGTAGCTTGTCTTAGGCTACAAACCAATAGAAAGCAGGCATTCTAATCTACTTTACTATGGCTGTTGTGAATATCAAAATAATTAGTCCATATCTATTTGTAATCACACCCATCCAAAAGTGAATAGTTCAAATGCATACTTACAAACAGACATACAAGTGTGCAGCGTGACAGTATCCATAGCAAAATTCTAGCATACATTTACTCTGGAGAATACAGAGTACTCTTGGGTAAATCATCAGATTTCAACCTGCAGAAATTTCACAAGCTTGCATCACACTCTGGGCTACAGATTCCACTATCCCAAGAGTGTGATTGCAAAGATGATTGGAAAAATGAAGCTGTAGTCTTAACTTATGATTTTTAATATACACAAATTTTCTAAAGCAAAAACAATATTACATAATCACATTCACAAAATATCTAATTTTTAAAGGAATAAACACATCCTCTATGTAAATTACAGCCTTCCTTCCTCCCTCCCTCCCTCTATTTCCAGGCAAGAACTAATAAATTATACATAGCCTAGGTGACCAACTCCAATACCTGCCCTTCATTGACACTGTCAATCTTGATTGTAATCCATGGTAGGCTATAGAATAATACTGAGGAACAGAGTGTAGGAGATGACTAGGCTGAGACTGAGGGAGGGGTCAAACACATCATATGTCACACAAGAAATCTAAGTCCAGCCCACTTTGAATGTCTTTCTTATCTCCCGCTCATTTTCCTTAACCATTTGTTGGTCAGATTCTTGTAAAGAGCTTAAGCTTGCAATAAATCTTTAATTTGAACTGCTTGAATTTCCTGATTTCCCTGGTGCTTGACACAGAGGATTTCTCCTGTTAACTCACAATGTACAAACTCTGGATTGGGGAAAGCATGGGTCCCTGGCAGTTGCTGGGTGACAAATCCCAGTATTCCTTACCCTTCCAAGATTGCTTTTTAGGTACAGGTTCAACAAAATCTCAAGAATCACAGACTTCCTCCTTTATCTGAATCTATAGCCTCTTGTTTTCAGAAAGAATGTAGACAATATCTTTGAAAAAACACATCCAAGCCATTACAAGATTACCTGGTCAATTTCTTCCAAGATCCCTCTCAGTAATTGCTTTCTATCCAAAAGTCCTGAAAGTGTTTAAACAACTTTCAGGCAAATTCACTAAACTTCCTATTTTGTTACCTGCCAAATGACTGGCTCTTTATATTTTTATTTCAAGTTGCTATTAGACAGTAGAAGCTCATGTATGTACATTTTTTGACCAAATCTTTTGAAGCATGTTTTCTGACCTTACCTTGGATTTTACAATGCAACTGTTTCCTCTAATAAAGGGAAGCAGAGGACAAAGGAATTACAAGCAACATATTTTTATTAGGTGCTTTGTGTACTTAATGAAAAAAATGAATCTTTTTCCTAGTATCTCAGCATAAGGAAATCCCATTTACTTGTCTTAAAATGTCTTCTGAGCGATTCATGGCCTATTGAACAAACCAAGCTTTAAATGTATGGTATATTTTAAAGTTTGAAATGACTATTTAAAACACATAGGTTGCTCTGATGTTTCCAGTTGACAAATACAGATTTTTGTTTGTTGACTGCTGTGAGGTAAGCAGCTTTTTCTTTCTAGACATTCCATGTTTTACACTTATTGCTCGTGGATTCAATAACCTAATGTTTGATAATGGATGCTTTCATATTGTTTGCTTGCATTATTAATGTTTTCTGCCATTCAGTAGAGATGTTTCATTTGTCTTCATACTTCACCTTCCCTGCTTGTACATAATAGAGTCTTCTGTCAAGTAATCACTGCCACTGTGGTTGTCAGAGATGACTTCATCTCATCTAAGGGCTACTATTCTGTATAATAGTTATTATTATTATTTTTACAAAAAAGCACCCATCATTCACAAGAAAAAAGATGAGTTATATTATGTACATGTAATTTGATTTGCCAGGAGACCCCACACAGTGTGCCCTGTCCATCAGAAGCTGCAGTTCCTACCAACCAGCAAATAATCTATGGCCATGATGGTGAACCTATGGCACGGGTACCAGACGTGGAACACAGAGCCCTCTCTGTGGGCATGCGTGCCATTGCTAGCTGCTCTTCTGGTTTCCGGCGTGCACATGCGCGCCAGCCAGCTGGTCTTCATGGGCACTGGAGCACCTGAAAATGGCTGTTCTTTGGGCCATTTTCCAGGCCATCTTCCAGCTGTTTTCTGGACCATTTTCAGGCTGTTTTTTGGGCTGTTTTCAGGCCAAAAACAGCCTGAAAAATGATCTGAAAAGGGCCTCAAAATGGCCCCAAAACAGCCTGAAAACAGCCCCCAAAACAGCCAAAAACCAGGCATGCATGCGCCGGCCAGCTGGTCTTAGGGTTTCTGGTGCTCTGGCGCGCACACATGCACTTGCACTCCGGTTTGGGCACTCGGTGCTGAAAAGGTTCGCCATCACTTGATCTATGGGTTATTTCTGGTTTCTCTTCTGCCCATCTCATTTGCACAGTCCTTTTTTTTGCTAGTTTTTCTCTTTCATGCTTCCTTACTTATCCTTTTCTGTTGCTCATTCCACTGCCCACTCTATTGATCCTTGCTCAGTCCAATCCCTAATTCACAATCTATGCTCCTTTGTGGATCATGCCATCTCCCGTGGCTTCTTCCTTGTTCATTCTCTCCACGATGTACTCCATTTCTCGTCCCATTTCCCTCTTCATCAGCTGCTCTAAAACTTTTGCTCTATCATGCCTTTGTTGCTAGGTCAATCATTGACTCCATTGCTGTTGCTCTGTCACTAAAACCATTATCCAATTTACTGTCCTCTCTTATGGTATTGTTTGCTCTTATCACACATGCTCTGTTTTTTGCTCAATCACCCTCTTTCATTTTATTGCCTGCTCCAATTCCTGCTTCATCATCTACTCCAGGGGTATCAAACTGATGGCCTGCGGGCCGGATGTGTCACATGCAGGCCACACCCACCCTGGCTCCACAAAGGCAAAAACCGTAGCGATATGTCACATGACATCACCGAATTTGACACACGTGATCTACTCCATCACCTACTCTTTCACTCACCCTCACTTTAGTTACTGGTTCTGTTACTCTTTAACAATTGCTTCCTGTGTATCTCTCCGTTTCAGGCTCTTTCATTCTCACTTAACTGTTCAGGTTCATTGTTCTCTCTCTTTCAACTCTCATGTGCTATTGCTCCCATTCTCTCTGGGGCTCTCTCTTGCTTGTCCTTCTCTCATTCCTGTGCATCTGTTTATCCTCACTCATCCTTCTCTGCTTTTTCTTTCTCCCTCTATTTAAAAATAGCTGATTGGGTGAGTTGGAGGTGGATTCTCCTGCTCGTTCCTATGTTGCACAACTGGGCAGGCTGACAAGTGGGGCATTTATCTATCTGTGTAGAAGAGGAGGCTGTGTGATGCCTGATCAGTGCTCTGATTCATTGCTGCCTAAGCCAAAATAACCCCATAAAGAAGATGGTAATAATCAAAAAGGAGGGAATGCATTTAATGGAACCAATAGACAGTGGACATAATCCTTGATGCATCATCACTATAGCATTTCTGCTAAATAAACTGTGTCTATAGCAAAATTTACATTGGAAGAAGATGAAATACATCACTTTAACATTGGATCAGCTAAATATGAAAATTAAGGTTTGGAGTTAAGATAAAGACTGCATCACAAAGACATGCTCTTAAAATGGCTAGTTGGTTATCTTTAAGCCACAGTTAGGTGTATGTGTGGATAAGCTTTATGAGTCCCTTCATTAATAGTCCCATTTTTGTTCTCTTCTTTTAATGTATGCCCAGGAGTGTTGGTGTTTTGAGCCTATATTGTACTGCAATGGCACACTGCCCATAATAAGGAAAACTTGCACTAGGTGTAATTACATTGTTTTAAAAAAAGTTTATTTTTGGAATCTATGGTATGTTTGTTAAAGCAGCTAATTATGGTGAGGATTTTAAAGAAAATTTGGAAACAGTTGGAGGTTGTATACTTTCTAATTTACTGAAAAACTGATAAAAATACAGAAAAGTAATGTGGCAGCAATTAGATTCCAGCAGAGAAATTAAAATTAAAAGCAGTGGAAATAAGATAATAGAAGCTAAGAATAGAAGCTGCTTTTCTATTGTGCTATGCTTTGATTTAATTTCTGTTTTTAAGAGATGCTATTATGACATTTTGGTACTGTAAATAATACACATCCATAATAAACATCTAGAGTAACCATTTAACATTGAGTTTTTGCTACCATAACAGATAAATTAGACTGGTTCTGTTTCTTATCAGTTTCATATTTATTGCTGGCAGTTCCATCCAGCTTTTCTCATTAGCATACAGTTTAAAAAATCTTGAAGAAAATTTACATTTAATCATTTTTATTAATCTGCATATTTTCGTATGCAACTTTTGACCTTTACTGCAGAATTCAAAGAGCACACTGTAAAGAACAACTGCATCAAAGTGTGTTAAATGCTATGTAACGTCTCAAATGTTTCTAGGCAATGTAAATTATATTGGTCAATTTGAAAATGCCAATGAAAGTAATTGCTTTCCCAAGTGTTAAAAGACATTCAGATTTCTTGTAGATTTAGTCTTCCCATCATATCTGCTGTTATTATTACATCTTCCCTGTGCTCTCTAAGCAGTTTTTGGTGTTTTCTGCAACTCTTGTGCAGTCATACCTTCCCTGGAAGAAATTGTCATGAGAATTAGTATATAAATTTGAAAGATGGGATAAAAAAAAACCTCTATAGAAAAGTACACATTTAAGTGTATCATGTTCCAGTGGTATAATATATTCTGAATTTTCCACTACTAAGAATCTTCCTATCTCCACAATGAATCCACAGAATGGCCACTGTCAGGCTTGAAAGACCAGGTCCACATGTGAAGATTCAGTTAAGCTGATTTATTGCTAAAGTATGCACAGGAAACTTCTCCAGTAACACTCCGCACCTTAGAGTTAGATAAGAATCAACAATAGTCCAAAATGGGGGGGGAGGGGAGCTTGGATTTACTTATGGTTACATAAGGATTCTAGGCTGATTACTTTTAACTCCACCTCCAGATTCTGCCATTCCTCCTACATTCACAATCAAGCCAATTACTCTCAATGTATGGGGATAATAACAAATGACCCCCACTACAAATTCATCCAAAAGTTTACTAATACACATAAAAAACTTTGAAAAACAAACTATCGTATTTGCATTCTCAGTGTTTCCCATATATTAGAAAACGTTAGAATAAACCTGGGAAGCAGATCAATGTCACTATCCCTATATAATTTTAATGTCAAGATACAAGTGAACTTCAATAAAACCGAATTTGCAAGTGAAAGGCCAAATTTGCAAAGCACCATTTGCATCATAATGCAAATAATGTGAATAGAGTTTCCTTTGCAAGATGACATCATTCAAAAAACATATATTTACACAAATACATTTATTTGGGAAAGTGACTAGCCCAAGATCATCCAGCTGGCTTTGTGCCTAAGGCAAGACTAGAATGGGCGTTGGTCTTACCTGAACGCCAATTCTCAGAGACGCTGTGGCATCGGCCAGACATGGGTTGCTACAGTCCGATCTGCCTAGAGACTGAGTCATAGTTTTTTTACCACACACCCTGTTCCTTCCTCTCAGGCCCCGGTTTTGGCAAAGACAGGCCAGAAGAAATTCTTAATCTGGAAGAAAGTCTGTCGAAGACAGGACAGAAGAAAAGGTCTCCATCTGGAAGAAAAACTCAATCAACATTAGAGACAAACCAGCACCAGGCCCTGAGTAGAAAGGGAGGGGCTGGCTGATGCCAGAGCATCTCCGAGAATAGGTAGGACCAATGCCCATTCTCCAGTGAGGCTGTGGCATCATCCAGACATGGGACATACCAAAGCTTTTGGCAGTCCTAAGGGCGGGATGCCGAGGGGCCTGGGGCGGCTTGATGCACCTGCTGTAAAACTCTCCTTCCAAAGGATGCTTCTGCTGAAGCGAAGACATCCAATTCATAATGCTGGATGAAAGGAGAAGGAGAAGACCAGGTTGCGGCCCGGCAGACCTCCTCAAGGGAGGCCTGCATGGCCCAGGCCGCAGAAGTAGCTGCACTCCTTGTGGAGTGGTCAGTGATGCGTCCAGGAACAGGTAGAGCCTGGGCCTGATAGGCCGAGGTAATACAAGCTCTAATCCAGCGACCAATGGTTGAGGAAGAGACCTTAGAACCTAGTGAATTTGGTAGAAAGGAGACAAATAAGGCCTCAGACCTTCTGGATGGGGCAGTTCGTTTAATATAAATTTTGAGATCCCTCCTTATATCTAGAGTGTGCCACCTTCACTGTAACACATGAGATGGCCTCAGACAGAAATTAGGAAGCACTACTTCCTGGCCTCTGTGGAACCAAGAATTAATTTTTGGAATGAATGAAGGGTCCAGCCACAAGACAACTGGAGCTGCTGCCAGAATATAGCTGCCCAAAGGAGTTGGTGGCATAGGCTTTGGGAGCTGTCGCTGCCTCGTTGGTGGCATAGAGGGCCCAAAAGGTACTCGCCAGAGGTGAGAACGGCTGTGGCAAAGCCGCTGAAAATGGTGGCCGCCTGGAGCGATTTTAGGTGCTGGTAGACCGGTGTGCTCCAAAAAGAGCATGATTAGACTGGTACGGCTCTGGTAGGTCTTTAAAGTAAGCCTGGTAGACCGGTACGTCTGCTGAATCTGAAAATATTTTAGGTCAAAAAACTGACGGTGATTCTAAAAGAATCGAACAGACTTGGACTGAAAGCCAGATCTGTTAGAGATGTTTCTCTCAGGCCAACTGAGTCAAAAATGGAACAAGGGGCGTGGTCAAAAAACTATGACTCAGTCTCTAGGCAGATCCGATTGTAGCAACCCATGTCTGGACGATGCCACAGTCTCACTGGAGAACTTACTAGACTCCTAGTTTCTAGCCTGGTGCCTTCGCCATCACACCAAACTGGCTCTCATTAAAACTGAATGCAGCCCATAATTTCAAAAATTAATGTTTACTTTGCTCTGTGTAAAAGCTCATTTTGAGTTCAGCAAATGTAATAACTTCAGTTATTCAATAGTAATTATAAGACAACAGAATAGAAATGCTGAAATTGTGACTTCTGAGAACGGTTCCATGTCAAAACAAAACAAATCTTACTTTCAAGCAATAAAGACTTTGTAAAGGATAGTGTAGTGCTTCTGTAAAACGTGTATATGTATGTGTGTGTGTGTGTGTGTGTGTTTTGTTTTTAGAGCATTCACTCTGCTGTATTCATAGCCAAGAAAGGGTAATATCAAATGTGATTTGCATTAGTAGATTTTTTCTCTTCTCAAGTGCACATACATTTTGCAGCATAAGGAGCCTGAAGCAATATACTAATTTTCTCTACTGTCTACTATTCTGCCAATACTGTACTTGTAAGGTGAATAATACTGAAATATATCTTCCAGAATAAATCTATTGGCTGCATTGCGCTGGCTCTTTCTGGCGGTCAGTGTCATGACAACAATATTTTATAAGGCTATTAAAACACTGAATGTCCCAGTGCATGTAGTATCTTCATGAGGGAGAGATATTTTTTAATGTGCTCACTGACCAACCTACATAAAACAGCAAAATCCACAGGATAGACACACACACTCTGATATTAGCTCATTAGCCCTTGCCAAATTTTATATTGTATACTGTGACACAAAATTTTACAACAATTAAGAGAAAACGATGTATTTCTGCTGCAAAATAAATAATTCAGAGAAAGCAAATCTGTGTTTCTTAAAAAGACACACTATTGCTATGTAGAAAGTTAGCACCCACCACTCTCCTAGAATGAAATATTCTAGAAAATATTAAAAAGGCAGAATATTTCTCCTAAAAGAGAAGTAGAAATCTTAAGGGACACACAAACTCAGCCCCAGCAGATATTTTGGTGCCAGGTTATCTACAAGACAAAAGATGGGCCATCTTATCTACCAGACAACAGACCTTCAGCTCCAGGTAGATAGGATTAGCCCTCACTCAAGATCCAAACCAGGAGAAAGCCATTAAGCCATAATAGGAATTGCCCAAAGCCCCTTCATTACATCACCCAACAAGATTTAACCAAGCCTGGAACTCACAACAACCTACAGTGTTACCCCTGCATAGTCCCATGGGAGTCTGACAACCCATCAGAATACATTTTTCATAGGAACAGGAAGCAAATTCGAAGCCCAAGAGAGGATATAAATCTCTTTCTCTTTCTCTCTCTCTCTCTCCCATGTGCTCGATTGCCCAAGACCTCAAACCATGTGGTCCTGTCCACCATTAAACCATCTTTCCAATCAGTCTCCATGTTTCCAGTTTCTTCCTTCCCACTTGGAATTGAACCCAGATGGACATTTCTTCCAATAGCTATTAAAAGAATTATGAGGCAAAATATTTTTGTAAAATTGACAAAATAACTCAATGTGGCCTGTTGTTTCAATGGCAAAATTGTAGCCTCATAGGAATTTTCTTAAATTTCTCCTCTATAAGGATGGTGGAGAGCATGTTAAAGTACTCTTTAAAGGCGAAAGCCTCGTGTGGAAAGTTATTTGGAAACAAATGAAACCAAAATGGTTTGTTGCAAACATGAAATAAGAGAGTAACAGCTGGTCACATTTCATGTTAACACAGTAGTACCTTGACATGCTTATAGATTTAAGTTGTAATTGATCAAAGACCTAAAATATAGGGATTAAATCACAATCTCAAAGTGATTTGGCTGAGACTTCATCTGTTAGAGAAAGAACTGTACATACTGGGTTTAAATGAGATTTCAGTTAGAAGAGGTTGGGAGAGGGGAGAATCCACCATGAAATGGAATTAGAGGCAATTGTGGAGTGCAGAAATTCTATTCTATTGTTCAGCAGTTCTATTTCTTCAGATAGCTACATCAGCATCAATGTGGGTATGAGAACACCTATAATATAATATAAATTTAAGTGATTTTGTTTCTATTATTCTTTATTCAAAATACCGGAATCTTTTTTGAAAAAAAGTATTTCAAGGAATAAGCCTTCCTCACACATGAGAAATAAAATCATCTTTTTAATTACACATTTCCTCTGTAATGTAAAATATTGGAAAGAAAGAATGCCAGGATTCAAAAATTATACTAATATAAAAGATTATAATGATGTACATTTCAATTGATGTCGTCTAAACATAACTTGAATATAAAATTCCCCCTGCAAT
>WNWU01000034.1:3791907-3820251 GCA_012654045.1 Ptyas mucosa | reverse complement strand
TTATTATTATTATTATTATTATTATTATTATTATTATTATTATTATTCTGTCCTGAGCCAGTCCACCACTTGGAATATAGGTGGCACAGCTTGGACGTGAGGAGGGCCCTTTGCATATACATCAAAAGGACTTCCTCCCTATGGAGGACGGAATCCCTGTTTGTCTCTTTCCAGCCTGACAGTCTGAGCAACAGGGTCACCCGCTCAACCTTGGGACGGTGGATTAAGGTGTGTATTGCCAAGGCCTATGAGATCCAGGCCTTGCTATTGCCTAAGCGAGTAACCGCCCATTCTACCAGGAGCACAGCCACAACTGCGGCGTGGCTGATGCGACCTCTATAGTGGAGGTCTGTTGAGCAGCTACCTGGTCCTCTCCATCCCCTTTTATCTGCCACTATAAGCTGGACAATTACGCATTGGCTGAGGTGGCCTTTGGCAGGCAATTACTTCAGAGTGTTCACATGGAGCAGGGGACTTCAGACCAGACTGCGGCCCACCTGCTTTGGTATGTCCCATTCCTGGATGCTATCTCCACCACTATGGAGAAGGGGCATTGGTCTTACCTGATACGCTACTTCTCGTTGGGGTGGAGATAGCATCCAGTCCCACCCAGATTGACGTCCGGTCCTGGGCCCACGAGGAGATACAACTACAGCAGAGCATGTCAGTCTGCATTAATGCCTTCGTCAAAAAGCTGGGGCCGCAAGCAGAGGAGGTGTGTCATCACAACTTGCAGACTCAGTCCAATTAGCTGACAGATGGAGTTAACCCATTCCTGGATGCTATTTCCACCACTATGGAGAACAAGTATTCACATTTTAGCTTGGTGTATGCTATGAACCCAACCAATATTAGCTAAATTAGTCTGCCAAACTCCTTTGAGAGTTCTTTATATCACTTCACTTGAATAGAGGGCTGATATCTTTAAATTGCCAGTGATCCTGGAGATGAGGCTCTCTTGATGCTATCTCTCTTGATGCTATCTCCACCCCAACGAGAAGGAGTGTATCAGGTAAGACCAACACCCCATTTATGACTCAGTGGCTGGTCATGTAACTTGGTCATATACATTTAGTTGATAATACACTTGGTAAATTGTACACTTGGTGGGTTACATAAATTGGATTATACATTAAACTTACTGTTGAAATTTCAATATTGGTCAGTAGCAATGTAGCAATACAAAGTTTTATAAAGACCCCTTGGGAGGAAGTCGTGAAGCTTCTAGTATGAAGTCCAGAAAGTTTAACTCCTATAGTTCCGTAGTTTAAGAGCGGGAATAAAAAGGAAGGTGTATAATTGATAGCATCTGCAGACTTCTCTGCCAAGATAGCTGTAAAAGCTAAATGCCCTCATTGTAATCATCAAAGTGCAAGGCCTATAAATTTACTCACTTATTCAATCTATGTGGCTGCCCATCTTGCCAAATGAACAATATTAAAATAAAAATTGTAATAATGGAAGAATTAAAATACATAGCAAGAAAATATCATCCTGTAATCACTCATACAACCAAGAAATAGGTCCCGGCATAGTCTGGGGGCATAGCCTTATGAGAGGCAGGCAGGGATCTCCAGAGAAAGAATGTTTCATAATGTCAGTGCTACCTATCTGTTTATTTAATTGTTCCTCTATTTAATTATTAGATTTTTATCCCACTTGTATTATTTTATAAATAACACAAAGCAGAGTATCTACCAAATACTCCTTCCTCCTTCTCTTCTTTTTCTTCACAACAGCAACCCTGTGAAGTGGGTTGGGCTGAGAGAAAGTGACTGAGCCAAAGTCACCCAGTCAGCTTTCGTACCTATGGTGGGATTAGAACTCACAGTCTCCTAGTTTTTAGGCCAGCACCTTTACTACACCAGACTTGCTATGGCAGAAAAGCCATGTCTTTGAGGCCAGGGGTCACCAACCTTTCAGACCCCAGGGACCACTAAATTCATAATTTTAAATTCCGTGGACCACTAATATGACCTGCCTAATGACCATCTGGGTGGGCGTGGTAGGTGATCATGTGACTGAGTGCGGCCAACTCGATGTTACGTCAAGGGGTGCCTCGTTACCCTCTCCTCACCCCTCCCAGCCACTCCTTGCCTGCCTGCCTGGGCTCCTTAGGGCCCCAACAGAAAGCAGTTGTTAGAGCTAAGCAGCCATCACGAGAAAGCGTTGGGAAAACAGCTACTCAGTTCAAATTGGATTGGCCGAGAACGAGGTTCAGCAGAAGCACCTCACTGAGGACTACAAGCCTAGGCTTTCCAAGCAGAGGGAAGACCTGCGGGAGTGCACGGCCAGGTACCGGCGCCTGGAGGCTCAGTGAGCTGAGATGGTCAGCCAGTTCCAGGCCATAATGCTGTCCCACTGGAACAAGGTCTTCTGGCTCTTTGCCATCAGCAGCGCTTCCCTCCAGCCTTCGCCCAAAGCCCCACACCAGGAGGCTGAAGCAGATCCCAAATTGAAATTCTCCCCTCTGACTCCGAAGGAGGAGAGACTCTGCAGCAACACAAACGTTCATTGCACGTATCCGGCCCAGGGATTTGAGGACCCCTGATTTAGTGTAATATAAAAAATGCAAATAATTTTTCTGCGGACCACCAAAATTTTCTCACGGACCACCAATGCTCCATGGACCAGCAGTTGGTGACCGCTGTTCTAGGCCCTGCAAACATTCCTTAGCCAATGGGACTGAAACCATACCCATCCTGCCTAACCAGATTGGATAGATGGAAACAACTATAGTCCTTCAAGTAACTTAAAGATGACAGCCAATACTTTGAATTGCACCTGCAATGCAGGTCATGGAATAGTAGTGTTGCATATGCCATATAACTGGCACTATTTACTATCTGCTGCTACATTTTGTACCAGTTGAAACTTGCAAATGCTCTTCAGGGGCAATGGGAGGTCTCAGAGGCATGAGTGACAGTGAGCAGAGCCTCTCTTATTTAATATATGACTTAACATAGGGGTGGGGGTGTTACCCATGCCTTTGGTCCAACAAGGGTGAAATTGGATCTGTAGTGCCCCTTAGTGGCCAGTAGTGACTGCAACCACTGTAATACAAAATTATGTAAGTCCTCAGGGAGCGAGCTTCTAGAGATGCTTCTAAATTATGGCCCAGACAAAATGGCTCCTATAGTTATCTAAGACTGAAAGAATAGAAAATAAGGCCCATCGCTTATAGCACTCATTCATAGAAACAGCTCCTCCAGGTTCCATTTGTGTTTCTATTTTAAATCCTCACAGCTCTTGGAAGCAAGAGCAGAGAGCTGGTAGAATCTTCACACCAGTTCTCAGCTTGCTACATGATTTGCTGGCAGAAAAGCAAGTGTTAATCACATAAAACAAGATAATAACTTTGGAATGGAGGCAATTGCCTTTCTTCTGTATGAATGAATATCATGTGCTGAGAGTTCATGTTGCAAAACAGCTGTAACATTCTTGAATCAATTGAATAAAAATAGAATCTTACAAAAGGAAAGAAAAGTCAGTTTCCAAGGTCAGCTTCAAATCTCATGGCCTCTTTAGCCCATCCAATCCTCACACTCCATTTGTCTTGTTTCCTAGAAGCTTATTTATGTCCTATCTGATTTTTTTTCACTGGAAACAAGATTTTTCATGGCAGAAAATAAAAGTGAAGAAAGGACATTATAAGTGCTATTTCAAACACACTGCGGTGCATTGGAAATCTGATGCTGAAAAAGATATTCCTTAAGAATTCATTTTGTTGGAGATTCATTCTCCCTCCCCCCTCCCCCCTCACACATACACACACACACACTGAAGCAAGCTGAGACTCAAGTGTGTCCTAGTAAATTGCCATGTTTATGAAATATATTAAGTTGACAGCGTAGAAAGAGATTTAAATCCTCATTCCTTAGAAAAGGAGCCAGCCCGTGGCATCTCATTTCCCCCCACCCCCAGGCATTCAAATAATTTTTTTAAATGTCCATGTAATTTTTCTACACTGGACCAAGTTTACCTTTGAGGCAAGCAATACTAGAGAGCATATGTCTTTGAGAGAAGAAATCTCAAATGACATAAAAATCACATACAACAAAAATACAATTCAGTATAAAGAAATGAAGTTCTAAATCAGAAGCATCCCTGGGACCCAAAATGCAAACTCAGTATAATCTTGGAAGCTTCTCCCTTTTTTTGTGTGTACAAACAATGTTCATGGCATTTCTTTTATTATAAGGCTTTTTGGAACAGTGCCACATTGGAGAAGCATGTTAGAATGAAGTATTTGAGGCCTGGTTAATCTTTGGTTCCTCAACATGGACCCTGTGCTTTTTGTTGATGAGGGGCATACTTAATTTCTTCCAGTGGCTGTCAACCAGACTGATTTGTTAAAAATGGAAACTCAAATCTAAGAAATGCGCTCTATAGCTTTAGATGAAAACAGTTAGTGACTCCCTACAAACAGGATTTGACAAGATTACAGTTTTTTTTTAAATTTGATTACATGCCGCCCTTCTCTGGAGACTCAGGGCGGCTTACAATGCGCTAAGCAATAGCCTTCATACTTTTTGTATATTTATACAAAGTCAGCTTATTGCCCCCACAAACTGGGTCCTCAATTTACCTACCTTAGAAAGGATGGAAGGCTGAGTCAACCTTGAGCCTTGGTGAGATTCGAACCTGCAATAATTGCAGGCAGCTGTGTTAATAACAGGGTGCTTTAGACCACTGTACTATCCAAGTTTAATCTGTTTCTGTGCTAGAAAGCATTGCCAGAAAGTTCATGGCCAAGGTAGTACTTTTCTCAAGTGCACCACTGGTCCTTAAGAGTTTTAGAGTTTTCAGATATTTGAACAGGCAAAAAGAGGACATAGATAATTGGAAAGGATGACATGCTAACTATGAAGCCTGCAAACCAGCGTCTACATTTCCAGCGTTGGATGAGGAGAGTACATCTTTCTCTTTCTATCCTAGCCATTTTTACAGAGGCACAATTGAGAGCATTTTAACAAACTGAATCACTGTTTGGTTTGGTGGCAGCAGTGCTTCAGATAGAAAGTCCATACAGAGAGTGGTAAGGACAGCCAAGAAAATTATAGGAAGCTCGTGTCCTATTATTCAGGATACTGCTTATAAGGGCTATGTGCTTAGAGCTTAAAGCATTGTTAGAGATCCCACACACCCACTTTATGGTCTGTTTCTGTTGCTCCCCTCTGGGAGAAGATTTCCAAGTACTGTACTTTTCAGAGTATAAGACACACTTCCCCCCCCCCCAAAGAGGGTGGAAATGTTGGTGCGTTTTATATACCAAATACAGCCATTTGTGGCCTCCTAAAAACTCGCCCCGCGTGTCCCGTTTTTGCAAAAAAACAGGTCCGTTTTTTGCAAAAACAGGACGCGCAGAGGGTTTGGGAGGCCTGCAGAGTGCTCCTGTTGGCTGGGGAGGGCGAAAACTTTTTTTTTCTTGTTTACCTCTTTGAAATCTTGGTGTGTCTTATACTCCGGTGCGCCTTATACTCTGAAAAATACGGTATTTCTAGCATAATTACCAGATTCTGTAACAGCTTTGTTCCCTATGTCATCTGTCTGGTAAACTCACAAGATTTTCCCTCCATGTACATGTATACATCCAAACTAGAATGTGTTGTTTCTCTGGGTCATATGCATAATTTGCTATTTATTTTTTCATGTCCTTGTAGTGTATATTGTAGGTGGTGACCCCTTGAGAGCTGTATGCAATGAAATTTCATTTTAATGTATGCCAATAAGTATACATTCAAAGTGACAATAAAGTTATTCCAAGTCTAAATTCTAAGTTCAATGTTCTTGGCATGTGTGACAATAATTACAGCAAAAAACTGCAAAAAATGTGCTTAATCTTACATATATGTGACATTACTTTTTCCAATATCAGAAAGATTAATTTTTCAATTGCAAAATTTTTCCAACAAGTCTTTATGTTCAAGAACAAATCCTAGCAATGATGTAGAATTCTGTATCATTGACAACCATAGAAATGTATGACATGTGATTGCCCGACTACAATGAACATACAATACATGGGCTGGAGTGAAGTTGAAAGCTAAAATCAGGAAATAAATGAAATAATATAAGTCTAAGCTATTGTTGACAAATCAGGGAAAGAAAGAAGCAGATAATTTACAAGGTCACAGTGCCATGAAAGTTTGAATGACTACTGTTGCAATAACAGACCAAAATAGAAAACCAAGACACTCAAAAAGATGGACAATATTTGATTTTATGTCTGTCTGTGGATTGAAGACATGAAGAGAAAAAGGAGGACATGTTCTCCTTTTGCTATACAGCTAGTAATCCTATTCAGAGTGCTATTTGGGGTACTTCATAGCTTCCTCAAAAAAATAATTTTACTCTAGCTGCTTATTGCACCTCACTGCTTTTCAATGGCTTCTGTCACACAACATGATTAATGAGGTCAATTAAAATCGCACAGTGGAGTGGCGTTCACGCAACCTATTTTGCTTGGTTAGTTTTAATGTTGGTTATTTTTTAAACCATTTACAAAGCCAGCCTGTTGGCTTGTATATGACTCAATAAATTGTCAAAGCCAGAAAATAGAATAACTAATTAGGAAACCTAAGTAATCATGTGATGCAGGTGGAATAAAGAAGTAGGTTGTATCTGAGCTTAAAATGGATGACTCAACAAAATCACAATTCTCATAACTGCCTCGGTTTTCTCACATTACCTCATTTTGTTTTTTCATCTCCATCTGGGTATTCACTGTGTTTTCTTTAGAGGGTTTCCCCAGATAGAGAGAATCTCTTTAAAACCTGGTCAAAAAAGGACTTGGGGCATTGTGTGAGAAATTTACAAGGCATTTTGAAATGATTCGCATTGCTGTGATAGACTTGGTAGTATATTTTGATTGAATCATACTGGGTGGGTTAAATTTCAGTAGATGAGCTTTGAAAATGCTGGCAAAAAGGCTTGGTTAATTTCATTGTTACTTGTATGCTCACTTCTTCGATTAGTTACTTTTCTTCTTTATGCCTTCCAGTCAGCATTGCCTGGACAAATCCCTGCAATTCTTTTCACAAGATTTTGTAAGTGATTTGCCATTACCTGCATCTTCAGGCTGAGAGCGCATGATTGGCCTAAGGTCACCCAGTTGGCCTTGTGCCTAAGGCAGGATTGGAACTCACAGTCTCCCAATTTCTAGCTATAAGCCTTAGCCATCACACCAAGTGACATTGTTTGATTAAGGAAGCAGGAATTAGGGGTAAAATACACAATCTTTGCAACTGCAATGGTAACCTTCCACCCCTTTTTATTAGCAACTTCATTAAGGCTGAAATCTGAACATTTTAAATCTTTTCTTCCAGGCCTTTGTACAAGCTGGATTCAGCTGACATTTATGAGATAAATCACTGATAAATTCTGCCATCTGTAGATTGTTTATGTGTAGAATTCCTCTTATTTCTTTCCAGCCTCCTCACAATCTTCACAAGCAGCAGGGATGAGCAATCTGTACAGAGCCCAAGGAAACTCCCAAACTTAGCTGCTAAAATTCAGTGACAAACTGCCAAATAATGGCAGTGCAGTTTCCTGCTGATTTGTTCCTGAAAATTAGTGAGGAGGGTGTTAGAGATTTGATATTTTAATGCACTTTGTAAAGTTTTTTTTTAAATAACCAAATGGGAAAGAGTGGAAACCCACCTAGTAATCCCATCCTTTCAGATTCATTAAACCTTGGTCTTCTGGCTGGAAGTAAAGATAGTTGCTTAAGTTTCTTAAGGCAAATGGCCTTGAAGGATATTGGGATGTCTCAAGTGCATTAAGGTGACTGTAATACTTGCTACATAGGAGTGTGCCTTGTATTATTTAGGAGCCCTGGTGGTGCAGTGGTTAGAATGCGGTATTGCAGGCTAACTCTGCCCACAGACTGGAGTTCAATCCTGATTGGCTCAAAGTTGACTCAGCCTTCCATCCATCCAAAGTTGGTAAAATGAGGACCCAAATTATTGGAGGCAGTATGTTGACACAGCCTTCCCTCTTTCTCATGTCAGAAAAATGAGGACCCAGATTGTTGGGGGCAATATGCTGACATTTGTAAGCCTCTCAGATGGTGCTATAAAGTACCAGGAGGCAGTATATAAGTCTAAGTGTGATTGCTATTAACTTGTGATCAGCCTGAGAATTTTGCCACTTCAACCATTGTCCTCTTAATATGTCAATCAACAGACTAGTGGTTGTCTGATGAACTGGCATATAGGTAATCCTCAACAGGGCCTGGTGGCGCAGTGGACTAAGTGCTCTTAAAAGTAGCACTTAAGTTTCCAGCTGCCTGCAATTACTGCAAGTTCAAATCCCACCAGGCTCAAGCTTGACTCAGCCTTCCATCCTTTCTAAGGTAGGTAAAATGAGGACCCAGATTGTGGAGGCAGTAAGCTGACTTTGTATAAATATACAAAAGTATGAAGGCTATTGCTTAACACATTGTAAGCCGCCCTGAGTCTCCGGAGAAGCGCGGCATATAAATCAAATTTAAAAAAAAACTAAAAAAAAAAAACCTTACAGCCACAATTGGGAGCAGAATTTCCATTGCTAAGCAGAGTCACATCCAATTTTATTACATTTTTTGTCACTGTTGTTAAAGGAATCACTTCAATTAAGTGTATCACATGGTCATTAAGCGAATTCTGCTTCTCCCATAGAAAGCCCTCTTGGAAGGTTGAAAATGGTGATCACATGATTCTGGGACACCGCAGCCTTCATAACTACATGCCAGTTGTCAAGCGCCCAAATTTTGATCACATGACCATGGAGATGCTGTGATGGTCTTAAGTATGAGAACCAGTCATAAGTCACTTTTTTCATTGCCGTTGTAACTAAATGAATGATTGTAAGTTGAGGACTACCTGTAATCAACACACATTGTTGTAATTTTTAACAACACATGGCTGTGTGGGGGTTTTTTTTTTTGGTGCCCACAGTTTGGCTCTATTATACACTGTGAAAAAAGCCCATTTTGCATAAAAGTGTCATTCTCTCCATTACTACAGAACAGAGTTCTCCATTGGGTTTCCTGCACCAACAAATCTTAGAAGTAAACAGATTAA
Source organism: Ptyas mucosa (assembly GCA_012654045.1). Classification (NCBI taxonomy): domain Eukaryota; kingdom Metazoa; phylum Chordata; class Lepidosauria; order Squamata; family Colubridae; genus Ptyas; species Ptyas mucosa. Next base: position 3,811,186 of record WNWU01000034.1, on the reverse strand, counting down.
TTGATGGCCTCTAAAATTATGCTTTTCTTCCAAGTTTTTTTCCGCAGTTCTAATATATGTTGGAAGGACATTTCAGCATTTTTTTTTATTCCTCTTCATCTCTTCTCATGTCATACATTCCCTTTTATCTCTGCATCTCTTGCTCTTTGACCTTCCTTTCCTCAAAATTCTCATGAGGGTTAGTCTTATGAATGTTATTTTGTGCTGGCAGCTACTTTCCTTCCTCTGCAAAGAGAATTACAGTCAGCGACACAAAGAATTGCATTTTTCCCTTTTGCTTATTGGTACCTATAGAATGTAAATAACATACCAAGGAGAAGGAGTCAATTCTGTTTCTCTGCATTTGGTGCTAGATTTTTCTAACAGAAACTTCTTTTTATCTTTTAGGGAACATCATTTTTTTAAATTGAATATGATGTCAGCTGCTTGATTGGTTCACTGTTGTTTTCTATCTCTTTCATTCTTTGATTTTACTTCTCAAATTAACCAATTTCTAATATTAGGCAAGCAGACATTATTTGCATATGGTTCGTAGGCAATATCACTGCCAAGAGTGAGAAAATTGTGGGAAAGATGCTATACCTACACCCACATTTCAAGGTGTTTCTTCCCTTAGTATCATCCATCAATTTGTTAATATAGTTTTATTAAGTTAATATGTTTTAAAAGTGCAAGTGTGCTTTGGAATTATTTACAATATTACAGCCCACCTCTAAAGATGTTCCTCAACTTACGACTGGTCATTTAATGACTGTTCAAAGCCATAATGACCTTGCAAAGGATGTTTTCCAGCCCATAAAGCACTATGCTGACCACCCTCCTGGGCATGGTCACATGAGAACATTTTGGGGGGCACTTGTCAACTTATTTGCACCTATTATCAGTTGCCAAGTGCTCTGTGATCACATGCTCACCATTTGCCTGTTTTGATGGATGAAGTGGACAGGATCATGGGTCGACTGGGTGCCTCCACATGTTTATTGGACCCTTGTCCCTCCTGGCTTGTTTCTGCAGCCAGGGAGGTGACTGGAGCCTGGATTCAAGTGGTTGTCAATGCTTCTTTGAGGGAAGGGGTCTTCCCCGCCACACTTAAAGAGGCGGTAGTTCGTCTCCTCCTCAAGAAGCCCACCCTTGATCCAGACTCCCTTAATAACTATTGTCCAGTCTCCAACCTTCACTTTATAGCGAAGGTTGTTGAGTCTGTGGTGACACAGCAGCTCCCGCAGTTCCTGGAGGAAACTGGCTACCTAGACCTGTACCAATTGGGTTTCAGGCGCGGTTACAGCACAGAAACGGCATTGGTCGCCCTAGTAAACGATCTCTGGCGGGCCAGGGATGGTTGCTCCTCCATCCTAGTCCTTCTTGACCTCTCAGCGGCTTTCGATACCATCGACCATGGTATCTTACTGCAGTGACTCAGGGGGTTGGGGGTGGGAGGCACCATTTTACAATGGTTCTCCTCCTACCTCTTGGGCCACCCGCAGTTTGTGTGGACGGGGGGAGAGAGATCCACCCCAAGGCCCCTCACTTGTGGGGTACCTCAGGGGTCGGTTCTCTCCCCTCTGCTCTTTAACATCTACATGAAGCCACTGGGTGAGATCTTTCGGGGTGAGCTACCATCAATATACTGATGACACTCAGCTTTACATCTCCACCCTGGATTACCCTGGGGATGCCCTTTCTGTGATGTCCCACTGCCTGGAAGCGGTTTGGGCCTGGATGGGAAGAAACTGAGTGGCTGTGGATACCGGCATCTTTGGATCTAGTGGCCCCGTCACTAGTGATGGGAGGGGAGGCCCTTACTCCCTCAGAAAGGGTCTGCAAACTGGGGGTCCTCCTGGACTCACGGCTATCCCTAGAAGATCATCTGACGGCCGTGACCAGGGGGGCCTTCGCACAGGTACGCCTTGTGCGCCAGTTGCGCCCTTTCCTAGATCGGGATGCCCTTGCCACGGTCACTCATGCCCTTGTCACGTCTCGGTTGGACTACTGTAATGCCCTCTACATGGGGCTGCCCTTGAGATGCACCCGGAGACTACAGTTAGTCCAGAATGCGCCGCACGGGTTGTTACGGGGGCTTCTCGGTACTCCCATGTGACACTTCTCCTGCGCGAGCTGCACTGGCTGTCTGTAGCTCTCCGGGTTCGTTTCAAGGTGCTGGTGCTCACCTATAAAGCCCTACATGGCTTAGGCCCAGAGTATCTTCAGGATCATCTCCTGCCTTCCTCCCACCATCTGGTGCGCTCACATAGAGCGGGCCTCCTCAGGGTGCTGTCAGCCAGACAATGTCGGTTGGCGGCCCCCAGGGGGAGAGTGTTCTCTGTGGGAGCGCCAACCCTCTGGAATGGGCTACCCACCGGCCTCAGGACAGCCCCGGACCTCCTTTCCTTCCACCGCGAATTGAAGATGTGGCTTTTTCGCCAAATGGGCTGAATCCGTAGGGGTGACTTCAAATATTTTAATAATTTTAATTTGATTTTAACTAATTTTAAATTGATTTTAAGTGTTTATGTAATTTCTTGTTTGTTTTTGTAAGCCGCCCTGAGTCCTACGGGAGAAGGGCAGCATATAAATTACATAAATAAATAAATAATTAAAAATAAATTTGCAATCTTCTCTGCTGGCTTCCTCAGTGGTTTGCAATCTGCAATCTAGTGTTGCCTGACAAGAGGACTCCTTCTTATCTCTTGGGGTTGGTTGGAAGAGCTGCCTATGAAGTAGAGCTCAGCTCCTCCACAAGTCTGCGGAAATGGGACTTGTGTTCCAAAAGACCCAAGCACAGTTTCTGCAGCCTGGCTGAAGCATTGTCTCATGTACATGGAAGAGACTGAAAAGCTAGTGAACAGCATCACTTAAAACGATAAAAGTTAGGCTAAGAAGGGTAGAATACAGGGTCGATCTTGTGATTGTTTGGAAAGCCTTTTTTTTCCAAATTGTGTGATTTGGAGAAGGAGCCTTCTAACTATCATGAAAATGGGGCTTGCTTGCAAGAAGGTGCAAGAAGGCTTTAGTAAGAAGGCTGTGCCTTGCATCAGCTGGGCATGCCAGCAGCTGCAGAAAATAAGTGATAGAAATCAGAAGGTGTATTTTTTCATTCACATCTTTCCAAATTTGAAATTCCACATTTTAAATGTGCAGTCAGATGGTATTATCTGTTTCATTATTCTAGTGAATTGGTTAATGGAGTCAGTCTCAGTTATCAGCTAGCTAGAGTGGCTTTTTCCCTATCCTCTTCTTCATTTCCTATTTCTAGAAATGGTCTTCGTCTGCCTCTACGGTGTGCATATTTATTTAAGGTGATGTCTTGGTTTGCTCAGATTTCTAAAGCAAGGTCTTCTTCAAAAGTGAGAATAACAAGATTTATTGAAAGGGAAATTCATTGTCACATTTTCAGTGTTTCACAGTGGGACCAGAATCTTGGTCATTGAGTGAAGCAGCCAGAAGCAAGATTGACTGCTTCACCCAGTGAACTGCAGTCCTGGCATTGTTGGTCGTTTTGTTAGATAATCTGGTGGATCATTAAGCATAAGAGTCCCAGATAAGGAATGTGGGGTGCTTCAGGGGGTGGAGGAGACCCTGAAAGGCTCCGCTTAGGTGCTGAAAAAACACTGCCAAAATCACAGCAGGATTTTCAGGTCCTGAGCAGAGAAACATACATGACCTATGGTGGACCTTCCCCACCTTTGTAAGGCACCCTGTGCGCCGTTCCTTACCATGCTGCCTCTCTGCATTTTGGTTTCTGAAATTGCTTCTTCTCTGAGAGCGGCTGAAAGAGCTGTCTGCCAAAGGATTTCAGCTCCTGCCTGTGCACAGAAGGGAACTCCTTCAGTCACTTGGGTAAGATGGGCAGAGTATAAATTTAATAAATAAAAAATTAAAATAAAAAACATTTGATTATTTGAATGCTTTGTTTTCCTATTCCTATTTCCGGTCCCACCAGAAGTTGGCAAATGGGTCATTTCCGGCCTCCGTGGGGGGTGGGGAAGGCCATTTTCGCCCTCCCCAGATTCTTAGAAAGGCTCTAGAGGCTGGGGAGAGAGAAAAACGGGCCTCCCCCCGCCCCCACTCCCCGAGGCCCTCCGGAGGCAGGAAACAGCCTGTTTCCCTACTTCTGGTGGGCCCAGAAGGCCTGAAAATCAGCTGTCCGGCACGTGTATGCACGCTGCAGCTGAGCTCGTGTGCCCACCGATATGGCTATGCGTGTCACCTGTAGCATGCGTGCCATAGCTTCGCCATCACGACTCTAGCTGATCTCTGGTAGATTGCAGAAAGCTCAGCAGCATTAGATCTGCTTAGTATTTCCATAGATACCATTAGAAAATACCAATGCTTCAGAGTAAATCATTGTTAAGGTGACAGGAGAATCTTAAAAAAAAATAAAGCAGTAATCATTTTCATCACATTGTTATAAAGAAAATTACATGGATAAAATCAGCAGGAGTTCATTGAGCTTGACTTGAAGTAGACTTCCATTAGTTGTACTATTAATTTATTAGTTTTATTAACCTACATAATGTCATTTATTCATTTTAAAAAAGCCCTTTTAAGTTACCTGAAGTGGAATATACATTTGCAAAACAAAAAATATGCTTTCACGCAAATGGTTTAGATACAACGAACAATCATTTCCAATGAGCTAAATTCAGGAAAGATGTCAAGTTGATATATCTTATTTCACAGTATCTAATCAACTGAAACTAGCATTTCTTTAAGTCCATTTTTTTTCTTTATGTTTTAGAAATTGAGAAAGAACAGAATTTTTAAATAATATATTCTGACATTTTTACATTTGGGATGATTTCCTGTCCATTCCTGCTAAACTTTTGTTTATATTTTTGTTTCCTAGATGAAAATATTACATTGGCATTTTAACTTAAATGAGCAAAAGAGAAGGTCTTATAGTAGTGATTTCTTTCTGTTATGACCATTTTTAGGGAATCCTAATTTATTTTTAAAAATATATATCTTGCTTTATTTACTTGTCTAAAACATAAAGTGTTTTAAGGGGGATCAGAAGGGCAAATGGCAAAATATGTCATGATATAATGTTGCAGAAATCTTGATTCTGTGCTTACATCCAACATTGGAATGCCATTACAAAGAGCTAAATTTTATATTGTGATGTTGCCACCCTCCTGTCCTCATTCTTTTATCATTGTACAGATAGTCCTTGACTTAAAACAGTTCATTTAGTAACTGTTCAAAGTTAAAACGGCACTGAAAAAAGTGACCTATGACCATTTTTCACACAATTGTCACAACATCCCCATGGTCACATGATCAAAATTCAAATGTTTGGCAGCTGACTCATAGTTATAATGGTTGTAGAATCCTGGGGTCATGCAATCACGTTTTGTGGCCTTCTGAAAAGGTAAGGGAAGCCAGATTCACTTAACAAGCGTGTTACTAACTTAACAACTGCAGTGATTCACTTAACTGTGGCAAGAAAGGTCGTAAAATGGGGCAAATTTACTGAACAATTGTCTCATTTTGCAACATAAATTTTGGGCTCAATTGTTATTGTAAGTCGAGGACCACCTGTACCTTGCTGAGAATATTCATGTATCCAAGACAAGTAGAAAATTGAAGCTGATGAAGCTGAAAACTATATTTTGGTTTTCAGGGTTGTTTGTTGGAAAAACAATAAAAGGTGAGGAAAATTGAACTAAATCTGACACATGACAAGCTGGACACAAGATACTGATAAAACTACTAGAGTATATCTGAAATCCATTTGGAGCTACTACCTGTGCTTTGAATGACATTACACCATTACTTTTGAAACGCTAAAGTTATATTGGGAAATAATAGTTTCATTTCTGCTATAAAGAAAAGTAAAAGCCTTCTGATTAAATTCAGATGTTATATTCATATTCTTTCCTCTCACCTCCCCAATGTATTTCTGGAAGAAGAAAACAAATATAAAGAATTGTATTTTGTATGTGTGTGTGTGCGTGTTTGTGTATAAAACTAATGAGTATAAAGAAGTTCTATTGCTGCATAAGAGAGGCACAATGGCTCATTAAAAATGCTGGAAAGCAGACTTTCCTGGTTTGAGACCCGAATGCTGAGGGATGGGTTGAGCTCCCATTACTTGCTCCAGCTTCTGCCCACCTAGCAGTTTGAAAGCATACAAATGCAAGTAGATAAATACTGTGTTTCCCCGTTCTTTTGACCCCTGAAATATGGCCCTATTATTGGGGGTCTTATTATTTTTGAGGTGCAGGAGGCCCCTAAACCTTGGCCCGTGGCAGGGGGATTGGAGCTCCGACCAGCTGCTTCGCCGCTGCTGCTCAGGCCGCTGCCTCCAGCAATTGTGGCAGCTTTTTCATTGCTTCCTGTGCAAACAGCACAAGGTGAGGAGGCGAGGCGGGGGGGGGGGAAGGGGAACATGCCCCTCATGCCACACACACCTGCCATCCATGCAGAACTGCCTCGTGGAGGCCGCTCACGCGCGCCTTCTCTTAGTGGCGGCCGCAAAACAAACTTTTGCCATCCCTAGCCCTGTCGACCTGGGACTGGGGGGAGGGAGACTGGTGCCGGAGGTCCAAGTAGTGGCCGGTGTGGGCTGTCTGCCTAGCCATGAAGCAGAATCAGCGTGGCTGGTTCTTGCCCACAGCATTGCCGGCGAGGTTCGGGTCAGAGCCACTGCCGCCCGAGATCAGCAGGCCAGATTCGGTGAGCCGGACGCATCACTGCCACTCGGGAGAAGAAGAGAGAGAGGAGGAGCTGCGAGAGAGCCCATTTCTCATGTTCTTCTCCCGGGTGGCAGCAATGCGTTCAGCTCCCCAAATCTGGCTTGCCGATCTCGGCAGGTGAGGGGGAATGGCAGGTGGGGAGGGTTGGGGGGGCAGAGAAGCGAGACATATGGAGTGAGATGGGGTTCCCTTTGCCCTTTCTTCTCCCACCCCTCGCCGGGCATGACAGGAGCTGGAAGTCAGGTAAGACACGCGTCTCGCTTCTCCCGCCCCCTGCCCCCCAATTGGGACACTGTTCCATAGGACAGTTCTCATAACAGAGAAGATGTGCTTCCTTGGACTTACCAGTTGCCATTATTCCTTGGACCTACCAGTTGACATAAGGGGACCCAGAGCATGTCCAGTTTATCAATTCTGGTGTCATAGGCAGACAGTATCAAAAACAGGATAGGCAATATTTACAGTATCTAGCTCAAATTCATACAGACGGTGACTCTGTCACTCTTGTATAGCACCTACAGATTGAGGGTTCAGTTCCAGATTGGTTCAGTTTGAAGAGACCAGATTGCAGGTAGTGTGAAAGATTTAAACCTGAGATCCTCACAGTAAAATAGACAGACTCAAGTGAGATCTGATGCCCTGAATTTCAGCAACTTCCTGACCTAAGAAGATCAACTTCCAGAATTCCTCAGCCAGCATGGCCATTGAGAGGAATCCTGGAACTGTAATCTAGTGGTGTGAAGGGCACCCAGATTTGGGAAGCCGTTCATGGGTAGGTAGCCTATTCATTCTAAACATTTTGAAAATAACTTCTACAAACTAATCTGTTAAGGAAGAAAATAGGGAAGTAACTGTACAGTGTTTTCTAATTGGTAACACACACATAAAAAATCTTTGCTGGAAGCTTTTTCTTGCCAATTTTATCCCCTTATGCTTCTGTTTGCCCACTCTGCCTTTCCTGCCTGCTGAAAACAAGCAGGGCTGCATTTGTGCTTGACAGCACTGATGCTACTGAAACCAATTAGGAAATAGTGGCTCAGCTCTTTTCTGTGCCCTTAGCTGTGCTTAAAGCTGCAGAAATCATCAGGCAAAGCTTTTTATGGCATGCAGAGAAGCATTAGCATGTACAAATAATGGTTGATCAAATTGCCCTTAAAGGTGTCCCTGTGGGCCAGCTGAAAAGGAAGCAGGGATCCAGACCCAAGGAGAGAATGGAAGAAGGGAGAGGAAAGAGAGAAAGGATGCCATGCTTTTCTCATTTCTGAGTTCTTTGAGGGTAATTTTAAAGATTCAGTGCAGATTACTAAAGTCTACTTTAGCAATTCAGTTATATTCCTAGTGTTACACAATCTGTTATATTTCTGAAAAATATTTCTTTCACTACCAAGGAAATTATTTTTTCAGGTTGACACATAATCTGCCCATTTTTACAGTGTTCTGATAAAACAACCAGGAAGCTTTCTCTATCTTGTAAATTGTATGCAGGTAGTCCTCGATTTACAACTGTTCATTTAGTGACGTTTCAAAGTTACATCACTGAAAAAAGTGACTTATGACCATTTTTCACAAACGACCATTGCAGCATGCCCATTATCATGTGATCAAAATTTGGATGCTTGGCAACTGGTTCATATTTTTGACAGTTGAAGTGTCCCGGGGTCATGTGAACATCTTTTGCAACCTTCTGACATGCAAAGTTAATGGGGAAGCCAGATTCACTTAACAACCAGATTCTTAATTTAACAACTGGAATAATTCACTTAACAACTGTGGCAAGAAATGTCATAAAATGAGGCAAAACTCAGTTGACAAATGTCTCACTTAGCAACATAAATTTTGGGCTCAATTATGGTCATAAGTCGAGGACTATCTGTATTGGGACACAGTATTTCTGAGTTACTCCCAATTTATTTGGAGAACAAAGCGTTACTTTTGTCTCACTTTATAGAGTGAATTGAATTACAGATAACTGAATAGTATGCAAGAGTGAGCATGTTGTCCGTGATATTGCAGTGTCCTTAAATACATTCTTAATTAAGTCCTCTCCTCTTAATGATATCTCTTTGTCATTAAATGCAAAGTATTTATTATCATTAAAAGTTAATCTAAAAACAACATAATCCAGATGCATTCTATTTTAACCAAGGTTATCTTGCTTAAATACAGCAACTACTTTATGGATTATATAAGGAATACTGATGAGGAATATGCTTGATTGCACATGAGTTAACTGGAGTGTTAAGTCATTGCGGTTGTTATTCTTTATCTGATACGAAGGAAAGCTTTATTGTGTTCCATTTCTTTGCAAAGCCACCACTTGGCTTGATTATTTCATATGGTTTGAATGAATAGAACAGCAAGGCTAACTGGAGGGTAAACAAATACATTTAGTCCTCGACTTACAACCACGATTGAGCCCAAAACTTCTATTGCTAAGCAAGAAATTTGTTAAATGAATTTTTCCCCATTTTACGACTTTACTTGCCACAGTTGTTAAAGTGAATCACCGAAATTGTTAACTTAGTAACACAGTTGTTAAAGCAAATCCGGCTTCCCCATTGATTTTGCTCGTCAGAAGATCACAAAAGATGATCACATGATCCTGGGACACTGCAACTGTCATAAATATGAGACAGTTGTCAAATGTCTGGATTTTAATCACTGACCATGGACTTATGCAGTGGTCTTAAGTGTGAAAAACAGTCACAGGTCACTTTTTTCAGTGCCATTGTAACTTCAAGCGGTCACTTAACAAAAGATTGGAAGTCAAGAAATACCTGTATAGCCATAAAAATTCCTTCTGGTCCATTTTACCTCAGCTGCTCACTTTCCTGAAGATTCCAACTGCTTATCAGAGATAGTTTAGAGATAGTACACCCCAGCTGAGTTCCAGCCTCAGTCTGGCAACTTCAGCTTTCCTTTAAAAGGAGAAGTCTTTATCTGGATCTAGCAGAAGAAGGAGTTGAGTTCATCTGACTTTATATGATTGTGAACTTGTCTCTCTCCCTCGTGAATTTATGTATAGAGAATGTCTGCAGTCTGCCTGAGAAGCAGTATCTGCTCTGTATTTCAGAATAAAGCACGACCAACCTAGACACAATATGAATATTTCAAATCATAGAAATCACTGCCATCTCAGAAGACATGGTCTGAACAAGTAAACTTGATCCTTTTTGGTGCAAGTCTGTCACTGATAAAACTGCTGAGGTGGGAAATCTGAGAAAGGAGCATTGTATTGAATAGTGTTTTTCCTTGCACTTTCTAAGCACATTTACTCCTCATATATGGCAATTACCTCTGTAGACCCAGCTTTCTATTCTGAATGTTCATAGAGTTATTAGAACTATGATTTACTGAACTTGATTGACTCAGTTTTCCCAATTACATGGCCTTACCCAATTTGCATTATAAAGTGATCTCATAGATTTGGTAACTGCTGCAAAAAGTTTGAATACTTACCAGTAATTTGGGGTCCAATTTAGGGGTGAAATGCTCCCGGTTCGGACTGGATCACCCGATCCGGTAGCGATGGTGGCGGGTGGTTCGGAGAACTGGTAGCAATAATCCCTGCCCCCCCCCCCCCATATGCCCCGCTGAGCCGCCTGATCATCAGAGGCTTTTTTTTTTTACTTTTAAAAGCATTTTTCTGACAACCGCTGTTGAAAAAAAAATGCTTTTAAAAGTAAAAAAAAAAAGCCTCTGATGATCACGCGGCTCAGCTGGGATTGTCAGAGGCTTTTCAAAGCATTTTTATCTGCAACCTCTTGGCCGAAGAGGTGGTAAAAAAAATGCTTTGAAAAGTCTCTGATGATCCCAGCTGAGTTGCCTGATGGGCAGAGAGGTATTTTTAAAAAAGCATCTCTGATGATCCCAGCTGAGTTGCCTGATCAGCAGAGGCTTTTCAAAGCATTAGAATAAATGCTTTGAAAAGTTTTTTTTTTTTAAAAAAGGCCACGGCCACCCATCACATTAACCCCCCTCCCACCAAGCCACGCCCACAGAACCAGTAGTAACAAATTTTACATTTCACCCCTGGTCCAATGCCTTATGTAAGCCCGAAATTTATTTATGTGCACTATATGAATTTGCATAGCATTTTATTGATGTTTTCAAGCAGCTCCTTCCTTTCCTCGATTGGTAGAATATATTCTACTGATGGAGAAGGACTTTGTGAAGTAAGTAAGTAAGACTACATAGGCAGGCAAGGAAGGAAAGTAATGGGTATGTATTCCCTTGAGATAGACAAGCATTATACAAATGAAGAAAAGGGGAATAAGCAACAGTCACAACAAAGAGTGAGTTTGCAGTCTGATATGTGTACAGTATGTTCTCTCAATGCTAGCATGTAGTGGTAATCATTTATATAGAGAGAGAATTCTGTCCCCAAGACAGGACTGAACACTGAAAAGAATATGTCCCCATGGCACCTGATTTTAAATATACTTGGAGAATGAGAGTAACATTGATCTCTAAGGAAAAACACTTCCCAAGATCTCATATCCAACACAATGCTTCTTTCTCCGCTTTCTATTTCAGCAGTTTTATCAATCCCAGTCTCCTCACTAAATGGATCTAGTCTGCTTCCTATCTGGAGCACAGACTCCTGTTGAGATTTTGGTGGTTTCTGCAGATGTACTGTTGTAATTGACCAACACCGATAATTCTGATGCGCTAAATTTGTCATGATTTACTAATGCGCATTCAAGGGGGGAAAAGGGGAATGCTAGGTGAAAATAATTGCTTAATCTTTTCTAATGGATAATTCCATATGGTTATCCACTTCAATATCTGTTAATTTTCTAAAAGATAAGTCTTCTTTGAATCATGTTCAGTTCCAGGTGGCCTCATGAGCCCATGTAGTTTTCTTGGCAGCAAAATAGAATTGCTTTATTATTGCCTCCTTCCAGAATAGCCATCTAGAGAGCACCAGATTGGAAAAAGCTTGTCTGTGTTAAAGTAGATCAATGACATTTAATGAAATGTTGACATGGGGGTCTAGTGTGAATGCTGATAATTATACTGAAGTGGCTGCCGTTACAGCCAATGTTGGGCTTCTAAATTAAAAATCATCCTGCGTAATTAACATTTACTGTATTTTTGAAAAAGTCCTGTTACATAGTGTGTTAATATTGTGTATGCGAGTATATGCATAGCCCACATTATTAGTAATACTGCTACAATCTATCATGCTATTTAATTCTGCAACTGAACAGCCAGCCTTCTTGTCAGGTTCTCAGATCAGTTGCATGACCCAAGAAGCCAGTACAGGTAGTCCTCGACTTACAACAGTTTGCTTAGTGACTGTTCAAAGTCACAACGGCACTGAAAAATGTGACTTATGACCGTTCTTCACAATTATGACCTTTGCAGCATCCCCATGATCAAAATTCAGATACTTGGCAACTGAACCATATTTGTGACCATTGCTGTGTCCCGAGGTCATGTGATCCCCTTTTGTGACCTTCTCACAAGCAGGAAGCCAAACTCACTTAACAATCGCGTTACTAACTTATCAACTGCTCTGATTCACTTAACAACTGTTGCAAGAAGGGTCGCAAAATGGAGCAAAACTCGCTTAATGAATGTCTCACTTAACAACAGAAATGTTGAGCTCAATTGTGGGCGTACGTCGAGGACTACCTGTACTTCACTTAATTCACTTTCTTTATTGCAGCTTCATCTACCACAAGTCTCCACCAAAATGCTATTTGCCATGGTTGTGACAGAAGAATTCATGACTAGCTTTCCTTTCTCAACATTACTGGCTCTTGGTGCATGGCTAATCAAATTTGCAAAAAAGCACAGAAAGCATTAAAAAAAATCTGCAGGGATGAAAAAGGCAATTGATTCCATCACAATCAGATCTTCCCAGTGACATGCTGAATCTAAACAATACCTGTATTTTAAGTAGAGACTCTTAATATTCCAATTGCATTGATCTGGGTTGAAAGAAAATTACAATATTGACTAAATAAAGATAATCCTTTTTTTTTTCAGCCATTGAGTTTCAATTGTATGTTTAATTTCCCGAGGTGTCTTATAACCTGAGACCTCTAATAATAACACAGAAGCAGCTCTGCAATCGTATGAACTTATTATGGAGATTACTTGGTTCATGTTTATTCATAAACAATCATAGCCCTACAATGTTCATTGTAGATCTGGCTCACAGTTGCTAGGCTACAAAGAACAGTCAAGATTTACATTTAATGGCATCCATAGAATTTTTACAATCCTTGCTAGGTTTGGAACTGAGTTCACACTTTGTATCAAGCCATAACATGGTTTTGATGGACTGTACAAAAACATAGTTATTATGGTTTACAAACCATGTTTTATAATACATACCCTGCATGACTCAAGCTAGAAATGCAGACATATTGTGCCCAGCTTCTTCTGGCATTCAGATAGCAGGGAATAAGGTAGTCACTGCCTTGTTTTATCGATGTCCTGGGAATTTGCAACTTACTAAGTTTAATTTCAACTTTAGTAAAACCAGCTTGGACAAGAAAGTGATGTAGAGGAGCCAAGGAGGCTGCCAGAAGGTCTCCTTATATTTTGAAATATATGTACTGCCCAAGTCTCTGGTGAGTGTTAGGATAGAGGGCTCTGTGTACTGAATATAATACCTCTGTGGCCATTGCGTGGTTCAGAATTTATACCAATGTGTATTATTTCTATGTAACTAAGCCTTGTGACTTTGTTTTTATTTTCCTAGCACTACTTTGTGCCTAATTTGATTTAACAATTATATTTTGGTACACAAAGAAGTTTTGTTTTTCTTTTCTTTTTTTAACATTCCTTTTGTTAAGGGCAATTATTTTTCATTCCCAGCAAAGCTCATCTTATTCTCTAGTTTTCTTCTTAAGCTTTCAGCTGTAGCTCTTAGACTGAAGTATTTTTCAGTTCGGTGTAGCTGGTAAAGTACATTAATTATTCTCTAGATTATTTTAGAGAATAGCGCTGAACTGGGATTGGTTGATCTGTTTTTGTTTGTTTGTTTGTTTCCTTTGCTGTCCATAATATTCTCAGAAATCCTCTAGCACTAGAGCTGAAAAGTATCAAAATTCCTTATAGTCTTCAAAGTCCAGTTTTTGCTTCCATAAATGTCAAAATTAATACCACTGCTTGCACTTATGATTATTTGTAAGTAGAGACACATCACAATATCTAAGTATCTTTTCCAAGGCCTTCATGACCGCTCTATCAAATAGTCGTGTATGATGTATTTCTTGATTTCTCAATTATCCAGCATACATCAGCAGTAATATCTTGGTTACATTTTCGGGAGGAATGAATTGATGACACTGCTTTATATTATTTCTATCAATACAGTTTCCAAATGCCATGTAGTGGCAATCCTGTAATCAGAGCAATTTAGAAATTTCGACTTCCGGTGGGACCGCGACATCGCTGGACGCTTCTTTCCGAAGCGCCAACCCAGGGCTCCGTAGAACCGCAAGAACAGTGACTATCAGCTGTCTTTCGGTTTGGAAACTTTCCTCCTGGTAAGAGGGGGGAAAGTGAGTAGACGGGTGGGGTAGAGCTCCCTAAGAGTGCCAGATTTTACCCATAATCTGGCGCTCGAAGATGAGAGCTCCCCGCTAAGTCTGTCAGTACTCCGGACCCTGGATGTCTCTGCTTTGCAGAGCTAGATGTCGTGGCCATCCCAGCAACCAACTTTAAATAAATATTTTTGAATCGAGCTGGCGGAGCACAAGCAGCAAGAATAAAACAGCAAGTATTTTCTTTTTTTTTAACTCCAAAGATTTACCTTCTTTAAAAGATTTTCCTTATGCAGGGAAAGTGAAAGCAAGATGGCGTTTGAGTTTCAACGGGGCGTGAAGAAGTGAAAGCTAAAAGCAATTATTGATAAGCCCCTGTTTGAAATGTAAAACTCTATTCTGAAAAGTGGATTAACCAAGAAAGGAAGTAATTATAATAATTGAAGCAGTAATATAAATTACAAATTGCAAGGGGTCTTTTTTTTTGATACTTTTTTTTCCTGTCCTTTTGGAAGGGAAAGAAGAAGGGGGGCAAGATGGCTAGTCTTTTTGAAAGCAAAGAAAGTAAAGAAGGGTTAATTAACCCTCACATATGATCTGATTTTGAGGAAGCTCTGAGCTCAATTACCTCTGCTTTATTGGGAAAAATTGATACTTTATTTCAAGCTTTTCAAGCTGGAAACAATGAAATACATGGAAATACTGAGTTGCAATCTAGCAGTGGGGGATTGACTGAAGAGCTGGGAGACGGAAAAGAACAACAGCAACAGCCTACAGCATTTTTGGAGAGCAAAATGGATGCTTTGCAGAATAAGGAGCAAGAAATCTTGGAAGCTGATGAGATTTTGGCTATACGAATTCTTTGTTACAAAGTCCAACCTGCAGTTAAAGAACTGCTTTCAGAAGAAGTTATACTTTTGCAAAAATTTTATAATATGCAATCCCAAAAAATGCAAGATTATATTGGAGTTAAAAAAGGCAGAGGAATTAGAGTGAAGAAAAGAGTTCGTAAAAAGGAGAAGAAGAAAGACTGGAGACAAGGAAAATAACCCTGCTTGATGAGATGATGGTCCTTAAAAAGTATTGTTTAAGTGCTTAAAGATTTTGAACTTTTGGAAGAAAACATCCAACAGCTTAATGCCAGTTAACTAAGCGATGAGCGATGATGAGGAGGTAACCTACAGTTGTATTGGAATATTTTGAGAAGAATAAACAGAGCACTGCAATGCTGGTGTGTTGGGTTGTGAAATAAGCCTTGACCTGAGTGATTTGGAATATTTTATTAAGGACTGTAATAAATTTGGACTTAATTGTAACTTAAGAAGTTTTAATAAATATAGTAAATTGGAGTTTTCTGCTTGAAGGTAATAAATATAAGGCAAAAGGACTACGGGCCTAGGGCAATTGCAGCTGATCTGGTGGTTTCCCTAATACGTCTGATGAATTTATTGATCTAATTTTTGGCTGGATTTGATGGATATTATTTGATATACAATTACAAAGTCACTCGGGGGGGGTTATATAAAGAAGTATTTTTTATTTAGGTGGGTAGATGCAAATGAAGACATTCTAAATGCTGTTGGAAGACGTGAACATAAGAAGATTAACAACTGGTTTAATCTAGTATGAAGAATTTAAATGTTTGATATAGCTACTAAATGATGTTTTTAGTTGATTTGTTAATATGTACTGATAAACTAATAAGAGGTTTGATTATTGCTTTTTAGCTAGAATTTTTTTTAAGTGTTTTAACTATAATTGGACCTTAATGGTTTAAAAGTGGAAGACGGAAGAGTTTATATAATATTTTATTCTAAATTTGGGGTTTTTGAATGAGGTTTCTTTTTTTTGTTTTCAGTGAAAGAAGTTATAAAATATCTTGTTAAACTGTATAGATTTAATAATCTGCTAAGTATGTATTAGTTAAATTGAGTAACGATAGGTTTGATTAGGTAATATTTAACTGTTTTATTAACTGCTGCAATTATAAGTGGATACTAATTCTGTTAAATTAGATGGAACAAGAAGAAAGAAGACTTGCTTTCCTTTTATTTACTTGTTTAATGATTATGATAAGTGAGAGATGGAGTTGAATTTTGGGGATTCAAGCTGTATTTTATATTTTGTATTTGCTCTGGGAAGTCGGGGGGGTGGTTGGGGAGGGGGGAAATGTATGTAAAACTGTTAAAACTTTTTCAATAAAAAAAAAGAAATTTCGATTTCAGCTCCTCAGTTAATAAGTTGTAAAAAATACATGGTCCTATTTTATCCCAGTTAATATACTATTGTACTAACTGAAGGAAAGACTTGGGTTCTTTTCTCCAGATAATTTTCATTTAATGTATAAAGTCAGCTAGGAGTATCGTAATAGAAGTAGAGAAGCAAAACTTTCTTTTCTGTTGACATTAATGTAAATCTAGAGTAAATTTTCCCTGGCTTGCTGTTTTGTATAAGATATAAGTAAGACATTTTAATAGTCCTGAGCAGTTAGCTTATGTAAGAGGATTTTAAGACAGAATTAACCCCGTATTCTTATTTTTAATACCTCTTAGGGGGTCTAAATGGGCAGATGAAAATAGACCAAGTTTTATGTTCTCTGTGGTGTGGAGTATGTCTGAAAAAGAGAAAGTATTTAGAGTAGTTATAGGATTATGATGGTGTTTAGACTAACTGCTGGGGTTTTGAAGTGGAAACGCCTCCACAGTCACATTTATGTGACAGTTCCACCCTGGGAGTTAAATCTGCACTTTTCCAAAGAATAGAGCAGATGTCACAGGCTCTTCAGACATAGATCATCAGACAAGCCGTGATGAGTTGGTGAACCCAGCATGGAATCATGAGGAGCTAATGAATGTCTGACTTGTGCCAGGAAGTGTGACAGACAAATGGGTAAATACTGGATTTATGTGTGAATCCAGGACTGGGGAAAGCAAATAGTTTAATATATCAGTGTCTCTATCACCAAATAACCTCTGTTTTACAGGTCAGTCTACCCATTTTCTGATAAGACTTGTTGAAGTCCCAAGAGTCAGTAAATACTATCAACCCTAAAGTTGCCATCTATGTTTGTTTATTGGCAATTCTGCCCTTGGTTTATCAGGCTTTCTAGGCCAGGAGTGGACAGCAAGCATAATTGGGATCTGCCAGTCTGTCTACCTTAAAACTTTATGGGCGTAGAGATGTGCAATAATTTAAAAATAATTATTGCTTGTCTCATTTTTATTCTGGCCTACAGCTCTCCCTATAAATGGCTAAACATAAAAATTATAAAGTCAAAAAAATTCTATTTTATTTGATTATTCTGTTGAAATATTTACATCTGCCTTTTTGTCTGTGAGTATGATCAAAAGTACTTAGCAATAATAATATTAAAGCAAGATTAGAATAGATACATACCTCAGGGTAGAGAGTTAGTTAACTGATTAAATACTGTTTCCTGAAGTTTTGTCAAGTTCCTGACTGAATTAAATCATACCCATGAGGGAGTTATGCAAAATTCCTCCAAAAAGCCATGAAATTCAGAGCAAGCATCCAGATGATATGAGTCAACTGATTTTTATTTGGGGGGAGAGGGGATAGTCAGATTTGTAGAGCTAAGATTATTTTGAACTAAGATCCTAAAATTAGTTCTTTGCATTTAGTCCATGAATTATTAGGACCTAATGTAATATTGAAGTAATAATTTTAAGGGGCAACCAGAGGCCATTTGTACTTTCTGAACATTTCCCCATATATATTTTTGTTAGGAAAAAAGCTCTGGGAAAGGCAGAGATTTAAAGCTGTATCCAGAGAAAGTAGAGAGTCAACCTTTGAGAGTTCCCTTCTCTGATAGCAATCTGCCTCACCTTGAATGAATTTTCTTTCAAGTAGACATCTGTAGGAGGGTCTATGGCAACTTGCTGCATTCAACTCGCCACGGCCAACTCACTGTGGCACAACTTGCCATGGCCAGCTCACCACGGGACAACTTGCCAGGGGACAAGAGTTATACTGATATTGAAGAAATAGTGGAATAGAATCATTAGAGAAAGGATGCCAAAATGAAACGTGAATGACAAAAATTGAAATATTTTAAAAATTATTTTAAATAATTAAACGGAATTGTAGACTTGTCCAGCAGCGAGTCGCCCCGTGGTGAGTTGACCATTGCAAGTTATTCCGTGGTGAGTTGGCCATTGCGAATTGTGCCGTAGCAAGTCCATAAGCATGGGTTTCTGGGCTTCTTCTTGCTCTACTCCTTTATAAAACCTGGTCACACCAGTTGGGCCCGAATAGTAGCAGCAGAAGAACAGAGGAGAAGGAAGAACGGACTGAGTGAGGGAAGAACCAGCACCACTGATCCACTACTGCCAACTGATCAGGGGTGAAATGCTCCTGGTTTGGACCGGATCGCCTGATCCAGTAGTGATGGCGGTGGGTGGTTCGGAGAACTGGTAGCAAAAATCCCTGCCCCCCCCCACGCCCAGCTGGGCTGCGTGATCATCAGAAGCTTTTTTTTTTACTTTTAAAAGCATTTTTCTACAGCCTCTTCGGCCGAAGAGGCTGTAGAAAAAAAAAATGCCTTTAAAAGCCACTGGCGATCCCAGCTGAGTTGCCTGATTGTCAAAGGCTTCTAAAAGCATTTTTTTCTGCAACCTCTTCGACTGAAGAGGTTGTAGAAAAAATGCTTTTAAAAGTAAAAAAAAAAAAGGTTGGCCACGCCCACCCAGTCACATTACCCCCCCCCCACCAAGCCACGCCCACAGAACCGGTAGTAACAAATTTTAGATTTCACCCCTGCAACTGATGCTCCTTAGTGAAAAGCCCCTGCCGATTTTCTCTGATGAGTTGGGTCACCTGGAATCAGAACAAGAAAAAAGAATTCTTGGATGCACTGGCAGTTCTGGGGCCCTCCTCAGAACTCAGGCTAGACCCCATTTCTCTCTTAAGCAGGGATCTCCAAACCTGGCAATTTTAAGATTTGCGGACTTCAACTCCCAGAATTCCTCAGCCAGCCATGCTGGTTGCCAAGTTTGGAGACCCCTGCTTGCTTGCTTGCTTGCTTGCTTGCTTGCTTGCTTGCTTGCTTGCTTGCTT